>WAAF01017928.1:767425-845797 GCA_013400475.1 Tricholaema leucomelas | reverse complement strand
GGAGGCGTTTAAGGCCAGGCTGGATGAGGCCTTGAGCAGCCTGCTCTAGTGGGAGGTGTCCCTGCCTGTGGCGAGGGGTTGGAGCTGGATGATCCTTGAGGTCCCTTCCAACTTAAACCATTCTATGATTCTATGATTCTATCTGCCAGAGACACAGTCGGGGCAGGCAGTGCTGCCTGCTCCTCCCAGCCCGGCTCTGACCCTGCTGCTCTGGTCACCAGTTTCCCTGGCACGGCAGCAGGAGGGAAGCAGCTGGAAGAGAGCTAAAAGGGGGAGCTGACGGCGGTGGTGCGGCACTGCCTGTGCTCCTCCACTCTGCTCCTCTGTGGGCTGACTTCCATCACCCTTGGAGGCCATAATCTGGTGAGCAAATATCCACTGTGGAGAGGCTGCTGCTGGCCTCTTCTCCCAGGTAACTGGAGACAGAACAAGGGGCAATGGCCTGAAGCTGAGCCTGGGGAGGCTTGGGTTGGATGTGAGGAAAAAGTTTTTCATTAAGAGAGTGATCAGGCACTGGAATGAGCTGTCCAGGGAGGTAGTGGAGTCACCCCCCCCAGATGTGTTTAAGGGTGGTTTGGATGTGGTGCTTAGGGATATGGTTTAAGGTGAATCTTGTACAGCAGGGTTCTAGGCTGGGCTTGGTGCTCCTGAGGGGCTTTGCCAGCCTGGATGGTTCTGTGATTCTGTCATTCTGTGATCTTTGTCCAGAGGTGTGTGGTAGGGCCAGAGCCCACATATGGGACTCCTGTATGGTCTTCATGCTTGGGCAAGCAGGGGCAGGCAGCCCAAAAGAAACTACAGGAGAGTCACAGATTCATAGAATGGTTTGGGTTGGAAGGGATTTAAAAAACCCTCCAGTTCCAAACCCTCCTGGCATTGGCAAAAACACCTCCTGCTAGGCACTGCCCTCTTGGGCACACCCAGAACAACGCTGCAGGGAGGCCTCCAGCTCAGGGGGACTTGGTTCATCCTCCAGGTAGTCACATCATTGTAGATGACTAACAACTTTGTGACAGCTCAGGTCACGTCCCCATAAGACCTGCTTCTAGATGAGGCTGTATCACCCTGCCTTCGCCTAAGACCAGTGGAGGGAGACCTCTCCTCTGACTGCTCTCCTCACCATGGCTGTCAGATACGCCCATTGCTATGGGCAGTCCAAGTGTCTGCTCCATGCCCTGTCCTCCACGTGAGGAAGGCTTGTGCCAGGCAATACATACAACCCCTCCAGCAGCTCCTCCTTGCTCAGTGGTGAGCTGTGAAGGTTCAAAATACGCCCCTGAAACATCTGGGACCTTCCCAAACCCAGTAGCTTATTCACTGGAGGCATTTTGTCACATGGGGAGATAAAGTTGCCTTCACACACCTCAGGTTCCTCTCAGCAGAGCTGGGAGATAAGGGCTGTGGGATGCTGGCTCCTGCTTGCTGTGACCCTCCGAGGACATGCAGGAGAGGCCTCTCTGGGCAGCCACCTCTGCTATCGCTGTGACAGGTGCCAGCTGTGCTTGGAGCAGCCAGTCACAGACAGAGATTAGCCAAATGTGGCTCCTGCTGGGTGCTTGGGCTCTGCAAGCTCTGTTTTAAAACACAGAATGGGAAAGGATTTGGAGCTGAGATAGGTCTGACCTCAGGACCTCCCTATCAGCAGCCCCAGCAGCCATCACTGATGGGTTTCTTTCCGAGAGGAGAGCTGATAACAGGACGGGGTTGGGGGGGTGCTGCTCTGCCACCATAGACCCAGCTGAGTGTCTCCTGTGCAGGGCATGAGAGTGTCCTTTGCAGTCTGCTTTCTGATCCCTTAAGAGTGCCAGAGGCACAGCCCCTTCGGAGCAGCACTTGGCAAGGAGCTGATGCCTCAGGGGGAGGCAAGCTGGGTCAGCTCTCGCTGCCTCATGGAGAGTGCACCTGACCTGGAGGCTACCACACGCCTATGGGCACTGCCTCAGCCAGGGGAACAGGCACTTCCTCCCCAGAACACGGCTGCAGAGGTTAGCCATGTCCTGAATGCCTTCTGAGGAAAGGCTGACGGCCCTGGGGCTGTTTAGTCTGGAGATGAGAAGACTGAGAGGGGATTTAAGCAATGTTTATAAATATCTGAGGGCTGGGGGTCAGGAGAGTGGGACAGGCTCTGCTCACTTGCTCCCTGGGATAGGACAAGGAGCAATGGATGGAAGCTGCAGCACAGGAGGTTCCAGCTCAACACAAGGGGGAACTTCTTTCCTGTAAGGGTCCCAGAGCACTGGAACAGGCTCTCCAGAGAGGTTGTGGAGTCTCCTTCTCTAGAGCCTTTCAAGGCCTGTCTGGATGTGTTCCTGTGTGCCCTGAGCTAGATTGTATGGTCCTGCTCTGGCAGGGGGGTTGGACTGGATGATCTCTTTGTGTCCCTTCCAGTCTCTAACATCCTGTGAGCCTGTGAAGCCTCCTACATGCCTGTGGAGCAGGGGAGCACAGCCTGGGAGCAAAGGAGCTCAATGGATGTGGGATGTGGCTGCAGGCAGAAGGGAAGAGACGAATCTCTGTGTGGAGAGCAGTTTCTTCCAGCCACGGGCAGCAAGCAAGTACTCCTCAAGGGGAGAGCAAGGAGGAGCTAGGAGTGCAACAGGTTGCAGATGTGTGGGGCCACCACATGTCAAGCTGGAGAGAGCACTTCAGTAGACAGAGCACTGGTTGGCACTGTTGATCAGGGCACAGGCCTTTGTCACCCACCAGCTCAGGGAAGTCCCCCTCCAGCAAGTCACTTCTTGGCTGCTTCCCCTCCCACAGGGCTTTCACTGAGATGCCAAATTCCTTGGGATGGGGGTGGCCCTCTCATGGTCTGCAGAGCTCACATCCAAATGCCTCACTCTCCTGTTACCTCATTGCAGATGGCATTTGTCTAGCATCTGTGGCTGCTGCCTGGCTGGGCAGAGGGGCTGCAGCATCCTGCAGCTCTGACCAGCCTCTGATGCCAGCTATGCCCAGTCTAGAGCTCCTGGGGCAGAGCCAGGCACAGGACACGCACATGTTCTGGGCAGAACCAACCTGTGGATCCCTGGAATGCAGCTGCTGTGGGGCCCATGCTGGTGGCACTGAAAAATGGCATTCCTCACGGTACCCACATTTTCATGCCAAGATAAACTTTCTTGTCCTTTCCAGCGATATTTATAGATGGGAATCTTGACAAGAGAGAGTTTCTGTTTGGGGAGGAGCAATTTGGCTCCTTGCTGACTGCCCTGGGTGTGTGCGCTCAGAGGTGCGGGCAAGTGACAAAAGCATCACCTAAAGAATGTGACAAGTGAGCCCCTGGTGAGGAAAAACGGGACAGGCTTCAGGCTGGGTGCTAAAAACTTCACACAAGAAGCATGCTCCTCCTGAGCTGGAGAGCCAAGAAGAAAGGGCAGAACTGGCAGGGTCTCACAGCAGCCCTGTGCTGGTGTGTGCCAGGAGCGAGCAGAGAGGCACTCACAGGGGAGACCTTGAGTCACAGAACCATGGAATGGCTCAGGATGGAAGGAACCTCAGAGATCAGCTACTGCAACCTCCCCGTTGTGGGCAGGGATACCTCTCAACTACACCAGGTTGCTCAAGACCTCCACAATCACTCTGGGCAAACCCTTGCAGAGTCCCACCACCCTCACACTGAAGAACTTATTCATCAGCTCCATTCTAACCCTGCTTTGCCTCAGCCCCAAACCATTCCCCCTTGGCCTGTCTCTAGGCACCCTCAGCACAAGTCCCTCTGCAGCCTTCCTGCAGGATCCCTTCAGGCACTGGCAAGCAGCTCTAAGGCCCCCCAGAGTCTCCTCTCTACACTGCACACCCCCAGCTCCCTCAGCCTGTGCTCACAGCAGAGCTGCTCCAGCCCTTGGAGCATCTTTGTGGCCTCCTCTGCACTCTCTCCAGCAGCTCTGTGTCCTTCTCCTGCTGGGGACACCAGAGCTGCAGGCAGGATTGGAAATGAAGTCTGAGCAGAGCAGAACCAAGGGGCAGAATCCCCTCTCTTGCCCTGATGCCCACACTCCTCTGGCTGCAGCCAGCATACAGCTGCCTTAGGGCTGCAGGAGAGCACTGCTGGCTCCTGGGGAGCTGCTCAGCACCCAACACTCCCAAGGCTCTTTCTTCAGTTGCCCCAACCCCACTTTTTTCCATTTCAGCCTGCTCGTACCCCTCTGGAGCTGCATCTGTCTAACTCCAGTGCTTTCCAGACAGGAATTGGTGATAAAGCTGTCCTCAGTCAGACTCAGCAGTGCCTCTGAAAGGCAAAGAGACCTGAGCTGCTGTGGGAGTACAGATTGGCTGGAGATACAAACCATTCCAGCACGGCAGGAAAGATCTCTCTTAGCAGACTTACCAGAGGGTCTCACCACTGCCGTAGTGATAAAGGGGACAAGCAGTAGCCACGATGGGAATATGCAGCAAGTTCTGAAGACACAGCATGACAGGCATGCCCCACAGCCCTTCCCCTCCCCAGCTGCCTGCCTCAGTCTCACTTCCATGGTCCGGATCACAGAATCAGTCACAGAATGGGAGGGGATGGAGGGGATTTCTGCAGATCAAGTCCAACTTCCATGCCAAGGCAGGTTCACTTAGAGAAGGTCACACAGTAACATATCCAGGTGGGTTTTGAATGTCTCCAGAGATGGAGACTCCACCACAACCTCCCCAGGCAGCCTTATCCAGGGCTCCATCACCCTTAAATTAAAGAAGTCTCTCCTCATCTTTAGATGGAACTTCTCATCTTCCCGCTGGTGCCTGTTACCCCTTTGTCCTGTCACTGGGCACCAGTGAACAAAGTCTGGACCCAGCCCCCCTGACACCCATCCTTTAAGTATTGATCAGATCACAGAATCACAGAATGTCAGGGGCTGGAAGGGACCTCCAAAGCTCATCCAGTCCAAACCCATTGCCAGAGCACAATCTCCTATACCAGACCACACAGGAACACGTCCAGGATGATTCTGAATATCTTCAGAGAGGGAGACTCCACAACCCTCCTGGGCAGCCTGTTCCCAGGTTCTGTCACCCTCACAGGGAAAAAAATCCTCCCAATGTTTAAATGAAAATTCCTATGCCTCAGCTTCCACCACTGCCCCTTGTCCTGTCACTGGGCATCACCCAGCAGAGCCTGGCTCCAGTCTTCTGGCACTCATCTTTACATATCTATAAACACTGATGAGGTCACCTCTCAGTCTCCTCCTCTCCAAGCAGCACAGCCCCAGCTCCCTCAGGCTCTTCTCATAACAGAGATGCTGCATTCCCTTCTGCCTCTTTGTGGCTCTGTGCTGGACACTCTCAAGCAGTTCTATGTCTCTCTTGAACTGAGGGGCCCAGAACTGGACACAGTACTACAGATGCAGCCTCAGCAGGGCAGAGCGGAGGGGCAGGAGAATCTCTCTCGACCTACTAACCACAGCCCTCCTAATACAACCCAGAAGGGCATTGCCCCTCCTGGCCAGGAGTGCAGGCTGCTCTTCTCCAGACCAAAAATCCCCAACTCCTTGAGTCTTTCCTCACAAGGGAGGTGTTCCAGTCCCCTCAGCACCTCTGCTGCCCTTTGCTGTACCCTATCTACCAGTGGTTGGGTGGCCAACCCCTTTGACTTTCCTCTCTCCACATCCTGAATGCATCCATGCACTCTGCCTCCCAGTGCCTGCAGTGCTAGAGTTCACAGCAGCACAGAATTAACTAAGCTGGGAAAAACCTCCAAGATCATTGAGTCCAATCTATCACCAACATTACCTAAGCAACTAAACCATGGCACCAAGTGCCTCATCCAGCCTCTTTCTAAACACCTCCAGGGATGGGGACTCCACCACCTCCCCGGGCAGCCCATTCCAATGCCAATCACTCTTGCTGTGAAGAATTTTTTCCTAACATCCAGCTTGAATCTGCCCTGGCACAGCTTGAGGCTGTGTCCTCTTGTGCTGTCCCTGTTTGTCTGGCAGAAGAGACCAACCCCAGCTGGCTACAGCCTCCTTTCAGGTAGCTGTAGAGAGCAATCCTCCTCTTCTCCGGGCTGCACACTCCCAACTCCCTCAGCCTCTCCTCATAGGGCTGTGCTCCAGCCCCTTCTCCAGCCTTGATGCCTTTCTCTGACACGTTCCAGCACCTCAACATCTTTCTTAAACTGAAGGGCCCAGAAATGGACACAGGACTCAAGGTGTGCTCCAAGCAGTGCTGAGTATAGGGCAGAAGAACTGCCCTGGTATCATAGTAGTATCACAGTATCATCATCAGAGTTGGAAGAGACCTCACAGATCATCAAGTCCAACCCTTCACCACAGAGCTCAAGGCTAGACCATGGCACCAAGTGCCACGTCCAATCTTGCCTTGAACAGCTCCAGGGACGGCGACTCCACCACCTCCCTGGGCAGCCCATTCCAGTGGCCAATCACTCACACAGTTGCTGATACAGGCCAGGATGCCAGGAAGAATTGGAACATGCTCTTAAGTCTCTACAGCCAGAAGTGCCCTCCAGAAGGCAGCCCCAGTGCTCTGTGAAGGCAGCAGTTAAGACCTGACAAAGGGCAGTGCAGAAATGTTGAAAGCAACCAAGCTCTGCTTGATCTTCTGCCGGTCTCAGCAAGCAGGGAGCTGCATCCCCACTCCCCAGCTGCATGGTGGACAGTTCCCAGCCCTTCTTGGCTGCACACCAAGCGACCAAGAAAAGAAAATCTTTACTGTAGCCTGGGAGAAAAGAAATAGATTTGGACTTGTCCATTTGTGACAGTGTCTGAATCCTGACATCAGCTGGGATGGAGAAGAACTGAGGGAGCTTGTCCCTCCCCAAGGAAAACAGCGAAGAAACTCAGCTGCTTCAAAGTGCTTTGGCTGTCAGCTGTATGTGGAGCAACTAACCAAGGAGCAAGACAAACAGTGCAGAAAAGAGAGAGCTGTGGGGAGCACTGCTCGGAAGCCCAGCAGAAAGAAAGGAGTCACAGAATGATAGAATGGGTTGGGTTGGAAGGGACCTCCAAAGCTCAGCCAGTCCAACTCCCTGCTCTCAGCAGGGACATCCTCCACTAGAGCAGGTTGCCCACAGCCCTGTCCAGCCTCACCTTGAATATCTCCAGGGATGGGCCCTAACCACCTCCCTGGGCAACCTGTTGCAGTGCTCCAGCACCCTCCTGGTGGAGAACTCGTTCCTCACATCCAATCTAAATCTGCTCTGCTGTAGTTTGAAGCCATTGCCCTCACCCTGTCACTGCAGGCCTCTGCAAACAGCCTCTCTCCATCCTTCCTGAAGCCCCCCGTCTCTATTAGGTCTCCCCAGAGCCTGCTCTTCTCCAGGCTGAACAACGCCAGTTCCCCCAGCCTGTCTGTGCAGCAGAGGTGCTCCAGCCTCCCAACTGGCCTTACAACCTCTTTTCATGATGACTCTCTCCTTGTAGCACCTTCCCTGTGACTGCATTTGTCAGCTCCCCCAGAAGAGGACAGGAGCACTGTGTCTGTGGGAGGTGGGGATGTGGCATTGGGCTCTTCCCAGCACACCAGTCCCAGTGCTGCGCTCCAGGATCTGGGCAGGCTTGTGGAGGGACATCCCCTGGTGCCTCCATGGCCCTCAAACTGCAGCCCTCTGCCAGCTGTGTGCTGCTGTGAAGATGTTGGTGATCTGGGTTTAGAGCATCTGGACACCTGCAGATCAGCTTCCCACCAGTGCCATCAATGCTTCTGATGTCAGCACCAGGGGCACAGCAACAAGTCCTTTGGAGGGCTGGGGCACACAGTGCCATGTGAGGATGATCTGAACTGGTGACTTTAAGGTCCCTTCTGCCAGCTATGCCACTCTTGGTCTACACATCCTACTGCATTTCCAGGGAGTGCAACAAGCAGCAAGTCTGAGCCTGCAGTCCCTGATGGGGCCAGAACTTTATGGTCCCGCTCTGGCAGGGAATTGGACTTGAAGATCTCCAGAGGTCCCTTCCAACCCCTAAGGTCCTGTGATTCTGTGAGACTGAGCTGCCAAGCTGCCCCCTTCTCGTGCTCCATGAAGACAAAGGATCTTTAAGCACAAAATGATTTCAAATAAAGGCAGCAAGGTCAATGGGAGCCAGGGTGGAACTCAGCAGGCTTTGCAGATGAGCTACCCTTGACCCAGTGTGCCCTGACTGGGGGGTGTCTTCTTCAGATTTGCTCTCCAAAGGAGGAGGCTTCACATGAGGGAAGAAAACAGGAAGGGATGCTCGAGCTCAGACAAGGATGGACATAGCTCCTCAGAACCTCCGCTGCATGTTCCCCCTCCTTTGTCCCCAGAGTGCTGGGCACGGCAGACAATAGGCACAGGAAAGACGTAGTTGAAGCAGTCCTCTAGGGAAAAGCAGCCCTGGCAGAGGGAGGCCAAGATGCCAGCTTCCCAAGCAAGCTGAGGCACAGCAGCAGCTATGGAATACGTTTCTTGTTACGCTTCCTAATCGCAGCTTTTATTGGTCTGTATTTCTGTAGCTATTTCTAATATCACAAATATTTGCATCTCCCTGATTTTCTGAGATCCATGGCGCATTCCCAGCTGCCATCTGCTCACGGTGCCATCTCAGAGGGCAGGCTCAACTGGGTGGGGAGCCAGGCACATCCCTCCTTCAGCCCCTTGGAGGATCTATGCCAGGCGTGTGGTGGGGAGTGCCACGGTGCAGAACTCATCTGGCAGAGGCCCGTCTGACTGTCACCCTCTTCACCCACACACACTGGCAGCAGGGCCTGTCCTGGGGCCGAGGACAGGCCCTGACCCTGTCCTTCAACTGTAGCTGTGCTCCAGGCTGTTGGCTCTGAGCCCTCTCCTGCACTGGGCAGCCTACTCATGTGGAGAATCAGAAGTCACAGGAACCAGTCTCTTACCAGCAGGGAAGGAGGTGACTGAAGACCCTTCTGAGGTGAACTGGATCTCAGCTGCACCCCCAGTGAGGATACAACAGCTGTGACCTGGCCCTGTTCTGCTATGGACCCCTTGAGTCTCCAGGGTGGGATACTCAGCCACATCTGTCAAGAACCACCTGCCTGAGTGCCCTCTGACTCAGGACATCCACATGCACTCGTGGAATGGTTTGGGTTGGAAGGGACCTTAAAGATCATCTAATTTCAACATAGTTTCATGGGCATGTGACACCTCCCACCAGCACAGCTTGCTCAAGGCCTCATCCAGCCTGGCCTTCAACATCTCCAAGCAGGGCACATCCACAGCCTCCCTGGGCAACCTGTGCCAGTCTCTCCCCATCCTCACTCTCAACAATCTCTTCCTCATCTCCATTCTCAGCCTCCCCTCTCCCAGCTCAAAGCCATTGTCCCTTGGCCTGGCACTCCCAGCCCTTGTCCAATGTCCCTCCCCTGGAGCCCCTTCAGGTACTGGAAGGCTGCTCTGAGGTCTCCCTGAAGCCTTCTCTTCTCCAGGCTTCACAGCCCCAACTGTCCCAGCCTGTCCCCACAGCAGAGGTTCTGCAGCCTCTGATCATTTTGGTGGCCTCCTCTGGACCCTCTCCAGCAGCTCCAGGTCCTTGTGCTGGGTTCCCCAAAGCTGGAGGCAGTGCTGCAGGTGAGGTCTGAGCAGAGCAGAGGGGCAGAATCCCCTCCCTGTGCTGTTGCTCTCCCTGCTCTGGCTGCAGCCAGCACACAGCTGGCTCTGGGCTGCCAGCCACCAGTGCTGTCTCATGGAGATTTTATCATTAACCCTGCCCCGAGTTCTCCTATCAGGTGAAATCTGCCTCAGCTCACAACCCAGGTGGAGTTAGCAAGCTGTGGATCCCCTGGGCAGCATCCAGCTGTGGGACCAGCAGTGGGAGCCCAGAGAACACAGCCACAAAGTGGGTTGGTGGCCCTGGCAGGGAGCCACAGCTGCTTCTCCAGCCTCCCTCACTGATCTGTGCTGCCATTGCAGGCTGCACAGCAGCTGTCTGGGACATCCTCCATGGGCAGAGGCAGCCCAGCCCTGCCCACTCCTGCAGCTCCAGCTGGAGGAGGATTTCCCTCAGCAGCATCCCCACAGCCCTGGGAGCAGCAGCTGGCAGGGGCTGGTGTCATGTCCTGTGTTCAGGTAGCAGATGTGGCTGCCTTGGGCTGTATATGAGCCAAGAGGACCCTGCAAAAGGACTGGTGATGCACCATGGCAAGTGCCTTCTGCAGCCAGAAGCCATGGCCCACAGATATTTGAGTGCCTGTGGTGCCAGACCATAAGGAGGGAGCTTGAGTCAGTGTGGCCAGAGGAGATACCAAGCATTAACAGCTGCCAAGGCTTTTGACACTGCCTCCCATAACAGCCTCACAGGGCAGCTTAGGAAGTGTGGGCTACAGGAGTGGGCAGTGAGAACGGCTGAGGACTGGCTGGAGGAGAAAGCTCAGAGGGTTGTGGTCAACAGTGCAGAGTCTAGTTGGAGGTCTGTAGCTCAGTGCTCCTCAGGGGTCAGGAGTGGGTTCAGTGTTGTTCAGCATCTTCATCAGTGGCCTGATGAAGGGAAGAATTTGCTGATGATCCAAACTGGGAGCAGTGGCTGGCACCTCTCAGGCTGTGCTGCCAGCCAGTGAGGCCTGGCCAGGCTGCAGAGCTGGGCAGAGAAACCTCGTGAAAGTCAACAAAGGCAAGTGTAGGGTCCTGCCCATGGGGAGGAACAACCTCCTGCAGCAGGACAGCTGAGGGGGAGGTCTGCTGGGAAGCAGCTCCACAGAGAAGGACCTGAGAGTGCTGGGGGACAGCAAGTTCCCATAAGCCAGCAATATGCCCTTGTGGCCAAGAAGGCCAGTGGGGCCTTGGGGTGCACTAAGAAGAGTGTGGCCAGCAGGTCAAAGAAGGTTCCCCTCCTGTACCCTGACTTAGTGAGACCACATTTGGAGTGCCGGGTCTAATTTTGGGCTCCTCAGTTCAAGAGAGACAGGGAACTGCTGGAGAGAGTCCACTGGAAGCTACACAGTTGCTGAAGGGCCTGGAGCAGCTCTGTGAGGAGCAAAGGCTGAGAGGCCTGGGGCTGAGAGCCTGCAGAAGAGCAGCCCCAGAGGGGAGCTGAGCAATGCTCAGCAAGAACTAAAGCGTGGGGATCTGAAGCCTTTTTTGTAGAAATATTGTTCCCAGTTCTCAAGCAGCAGAGATGTGAAGCCCTGAGCCCTTCAGACATGGGCTCTGTGCTCACCTCCCTCCTCATCTGCAGCTTCTCACCCAAAGCTTGCATCGTTGGCCCAGACCCATCTCAAGACCGAAGCACTTCTGAATTAGGGGATATCTGTGTTGATGGCAGACACACGTGCCCAGGACCCTCACCCTCTAGGGAAGGGGCCTCCTTCCACTACTCTAGGAAGCTCCTGGAATGGGTTTCCTCTTCCTGGAGGTGCTGTCAGTGCTGCCTGTGGCTTCCTCACCGGCCAGTGTCAGTGCCCATGCACTCCTTGGCACCCTGAGTGCCCACCCACTCCCAGCCACCCACCTCCCAGCCGCAGTGCTCTGCTTGAACAGAGCTCATCCCAAAGAGGTCACAGAGAAGTTCCCAGGAACTCTCACAGCACTTACTGGGAAAGCTGAGCCCAAGCCCAGTGAGAGCCAAGGAGCTGTGGTGTGCACCAGACATTGCACAGGGCTGCCAGCCACAGCTCCTACATGCCCAGACAGAAGCCATGACCATGAATGCTTGACTACAGCCATGAGTTCCACTACTGCCCCGCAGCCCGGAGGAGGGAGGTGGAGAAGCAATCTCAGAGGACTTGGACAGCCTGTAATCAGTGGAATGATGAGACATAAACCAGAGGAGGGCAATAAAACTGGGAAAGGGTCTGGGGAGGAGCAGCTGAGGGAGCTGGAGGTGTTTAGGGTGGAGAAGAGGAGGCTGAGGGCAGAGCTTATTGCTCCCTGCAGCTACCTGAGAGGAGGCTGCAGTCAGATGATAGAAAGAAAGGAAATGACTAGAATTGTGCCAGGGGAGGGTTAGGTTGGAGAGGAGGGAAAATTTCTTTGCTGCAAGAGTTGTCAGGGATTGTCACAGGCTGCCCAGGGAGGTGGTGGAGTCCCCATCCCTGGAGGTGTTGAAGAAACCTGTGGCTGTGGAACTTGGGGACATGGTTTAGTGGCCATGGTGGTGTCAATGGATGGCTGGACTTAGTGATCCTGGAGGTCTTTTCCAACCCAAACCATTCCATACTTTTGTGTGGAGTTGTTATGGCAGCAGCTGTCCAGCACAAAGCTCACAGTGTCCAGAGGACACTTCCCGCTTTGGAGGATGTGCAGAAGAGATGACAAAGCTCACAAAGCAGGGCAGCCTGGGCTGCAGCACCTCACCCCCAGCACTCAGAGCAGTTGCTCAGTACCCCCGAGAGCCATTCAGAGAGTGAAGAACAGGAGCCTTGCCAAGATGTGTGCTCAGCATGGCCTGGGGGGCAGCCTGCTGGGCTTGTTGGCAGCGCTGGGGTTCCCGGGGAGCATGTGCACGGCAGCTCCACGCTGGGGCAAGCGAGGCAGAAGCAGAGGCATGAGAATCTAATCCCCGGGGAGCCTTCATCTGATGTTTCTTACCAGAGTGTATTTTTGGGTCTCCTGTCCCAGAGTCATCCCGTTAGGGAGCAGAAACAATGGCAGATGATTTCAGCTCCCAGGCACACAATGGGAATGCTCACGGATCGCCAGGGCCGACCAGAACACTTCGAGCTCATGAACAAGGGCAGAGCCGCAGGGGGGCAGGCAGATTGCTAGCTGTGGGGTCTCCAAGCTCCCCCTTCCCAAGTGCCTGTGTGAGGACACTTGCTGGGTCTCAACAGCAAAAGGGGGGTTAGAGTTTCTCAGGGTCGGAAAAGCTGTCACTGCCCTGTGCTAAGGCACAGCAAACACCTCCTGCACTCCCTCCGCATCCTGCTCTTGCCCCGCTCGCAGCTGAGCAGGCTCCTGCCTCCCGCTCTGGCTCCACGACAGAAAGGACTCACCGAATTCCCACGTAGGTTGTGCTGATCTCTCCCCCTGCCCTGCCATCCCTGAGTCCTCTGTACACCTCTGTGCCCTCTGTACACCCCTGAGCTCTCTGCACGTCCCTGAGCTCTCTGCACACCTCTAAGCCCTCTGCATATCCCCTGCTCCCTGGAAGTGAAGCAGAGGTGTGTCGGGGCTGTGCCCAGCTGGGCTGCCTGGGAGTAAGCAGGAGGAGCAGCTGCAGGTGCTGTATGTGGCAGATAACCTGTGTGCCCTAAAAGTAGTCCCTGTGAGATTGTGTGGCACAGACATTTGGTTGGGGATCAACTTCTGAGAGCACCTTTGCTGTCTTGGAGGCACAGAGGTGTCAAGGTGAGGCTAGAAACCCCCTCCATCTGCACTCACATGTTGCAGCGGTGCCTCCTATCAGGACCCAGAGACTCCCAGTCTGGAAAACAAAAAGGGACTTCAGTGTGTCCTGGGAGATGAAAGACAGCAAAACAAACAGACCATTCTGTAGGGATGAGAACATCTCGAGAAAGGGCTGATAACCAGAGCCTGTGCTTCAGCTCTCCTCAGCTTCTCTACACTGCTAGTCCCCTGGGCACAAAGCAAGAAGCAGACACCAAGCTGGACCTGACCCTACAGACAGTAACCTGCTTTTGTCCTCCAGTGAGTCATCTCCACCTGAAAGCCACTGGATCAGTCTGTTCACAGGGAGGACTCTTCCTGTCCCTCACTCCTGACCTTCAGGCTACATTTCCTCATTTTCAGATTAAACTCCTAATGACCACTTTCCATCCATGTGTTCTGTTGCCAGCAGAGATCTGTCGTGTAAACAGTCAAGAGCAGCTTCTCTTAATCCCTGGGATTTACCCCAGGCTTCAGTGCAGAGAGCAATGAATGTGTCTCCCCTGCAGCAGGGACCAGAGCTGCTTGCACCTTTCCAGATGCTCTCCACGGGGCTCCCTGGCACCAGTTTCTCCCTGTCAGTACTGGGAGGAGCCATCCTAGCCTTGAATTTGCCTCCTTCATGATGGCATTAAGCTGGTGGATCCTGCTTGCCTTGTGTTGTCTCATGATAAACCTGTGCACCCCTCTGTGATGTCTACCTGCTGAAGCAATTTGGTGGATTTCATTTCCTCCAGTTTTGACAATTCTATGACTTTATGGTTTGAAGAACTCCCAGTCTGAAGCAGAAGCCAACTTCACAATATCCCAGCATGGTGGGGTTGGAAGAGACCTCTGGAGATCGTTCAGGCCAATTCCCCTGCTCAAGCAGGGCACCAGAGGGGGTTGGAAGCTCTCCAGAGAACACTCCACAACTTCTCTGGGCAGTCTGCTCCAGTGCTCCAACATGCTGAGTAGAGTCTGGCCTCATCCTCTTGCCCCTCACAGGTCCTTTACCTCTTGCTGAGCATTGAAAAGATCCCCTCTGGGGTTGCTCTTCTCCAGGCTCTCAGCCTTTGCTCCTCACAGAGATGATCCAGGACCCTCAACATCTTTATAGTCTCCACTGAACTCTCTCCGTGTCTCTCTTCAACTGGGGAGCCCAGAACTAGAGCCAGACCTCCAGATGTGGTCTAACTAAGGCAGAGTAGAGGAGAAGAACCTCCCTTGACCTCTTGGTTACGTTCCTCTTGATGCACCCTAGAAGACCATTCACAGATTGCATTAGGTTGGAAGTGACCCTCAAAGGTCACCTTGTCCAAACCCTCTAGAGTCAGCAGGGACTTCTGTAACTGCAGCAGGCTGTCCAGGATCACATCAAATCTGGTGGCCTGCTTGGCCTCTCTCTGAAGGCACAATGCAGGATGGTAAGCAGCAGCCAGTTTCCAGTACTCCAAATCAACTAAAAGTGAGATCAAATACAATTCCTCTCATCTACAGTGTGCTTTGTACGAAGCTCTCTCCTTTTGCAGCAGACACCACCACCACAGCAGGAACAGTTATGCTTCCTGTATCAAACATTTGGTAAATTGTATTAATTACTGTTACTTAATTTTGTGTCTCTTTGCACAGGAGAACTTCTCCCCAAAGCAGTGAGGTAGGGATCTGTGAAGAGGAAAACCAGACTTGCGTTTCTACCATGCCATGCTGACCTTTGTGGTGGTGACCACAGATACAGCACTACCTCCAGTTCTGGAGCCCCCAGTGCACGAAGGACCTGGAACTGCTGGAAAGAGTCTTCTCCAGGCTGCAAAGATGATCAGAGGCTGCAGAACCTCTGCTATGGGGACAGGCTGGGAGAGTTTGGGCTGTACAGCCTGGGGTGTTCCAGGGAGAAGCTGGCTTCAGAATCAGAATCAGAATTAATCAAGTTGGAAAAGACTTTCAAGATCATCGAGTCCAACCTATCACCTACCACCTTCTAATTAACTAAACTAATTAACTAAGTGCTTCATCCAGTCTCCTCTTAAACATCTCCAAGGATGGGGACTCCAACACCTCCCCAGGCAGCCCATTCCAATGCCAATCACTCTTGCTGTGAAGAATTTCTTCGTAACATCCAGCCTGAACCTGCCCTGGCACAGCTTGAGGCTGTGTCTTCTTGTTCTGTCCCTGCTTGCCTGGCAGAAGAAGCCAACCCCAGCTGGCTACAGCCTCCCTTCAGGTAGCTGTAGAGAGCAATGAGGTCCGCCCTGAACCTCCTCTTCTGCAGGCTGCACACCCCCAGCTCCCTCAGCCTCTCCTCACAGGGCTGTGCTCCAGCCCCTCACCAGCCTTGGTGCCCTTCTCTGGACACGTTGCAGCACCTCAATATCTTTGTTAAGTTGAGGGGCCTGGAACTGGGCACAGGACTCCAGCCCTGGCACTGTCTCCTTCATGGACTGGGTCACAGCTGCCTCAGATTCCCTGCCTAAAAGTGGTGGTGAGGGGTGCCTTGACTCGGAGGCTTGTGCTCCATGTTTTAAAGCCTGAGCACAGCTGGGGAGCAGAGCTGCAGGTGGGGAAGCTGTCCCTTCAGGGCCCGGCTGGCACCTCCCTCTGGAGGCATTTCCTAAGGGGCTGCTAACCCAGGGCCATCTGCCTCTGCTTCCATGTGCTTCATTGCCAGGAGGTCTCTGTCCCGTATCAGCAAAGGCGATCAGAGGCCAACAGCAGGAAGCAAGCAGAACTAAGCAGATAAAAATCAGAGTGGGAGTGGGGACCTGCAAAGCAGCCAGGTGAAGGTGAAGTCGCTGTGGAGCCAGCTGCGTGTGGGGCTCGGCTGGGGAGCTGCGAGCGCTCAGCGCTGCGAGCACACGCACAGCCCGTGCTGGGAAGGGCTCTTTTCCAGCTCGTTTCATTGCACGAGTGCCAGGGCTCCGAGGGGGGCTCGGGATCCTTCCCCCTCGCTGCCTCACAGCCCCAGCAAACATCCCTGACTGCTGCGACATGAAATCCCAGAGCTGCCTCCCGTGAGTGCTTCGGAGGCTGAACACGATGCCGCGGGCAGATGTGGGATTGGGTGGGAAGAGGAGAGGGAATCATCTCTGCTTTTGTTCCCATCACGGAGCACGGAGCCGATAAGCAGCAGAAGTCACAGCCTCACCCTGTCCCCTCGGGGAGCTCAGGAAGCCTCAGCAGCTCCATGTGTTGAGCTGGAGCCAGACGAGCAGGAAAAACTGACCCAGCATCTTCAGAGGATTAGGGCAGCAGGTCTGAGCCGTGCATCATGTAGGGCTCTGCCAGGGCGCCAGAGCTTCCCAGTGAATCCCCGGGGACACTCCGCTCGCTCCTCTGCCTGTCCTGCAGGACCGGGCACAGTGAGGAGCATTCCCCAACCTGTCTCCAACACTTAGTGCTCTGTCATTCCCCTCCCCAGGCTGCTGAGAAGCAGATCAGAGACGCAAAGGCTGAGAAGCACAGCTCCCATCCTACTTGGCCTGTATCGCCGGTGAACCTTCCACCAGCACAACCAAACCTTCCTGCCCCTTACCAAGACATAACCAGAGGTGCAGCTCAGACTGGGAGTCACCCGGATGGAGAGCCAAGTGGAAAGGGCCCTTGGGATGGACAATAAGCTCAGCATGAGTAAGCAGTGTGCTGCAGAGGCAAAGAAAGACAACAGGGTGCTGGGTTGCATCAACAAGGGCATCACCAGGACAGATACAGAAGTTGTTGCCCCACTCTACTCATCTCTGGTCAGATCACACCTGGAGCATTGCCTGCAGTTGCAGTCTCTGCTGTACAACATAGATGTGGACAGGCTGCAAAGTGTCCAGGGAAGGGCCAGGAGAAGGATCAGAGGAATGGAAGCCCTCTGGCCTGTGAGGAAAGGCTGAGAGGTGAGGCTGTGCAGCCTGGAGAAGAGAAGGCTCAGGGCAGACCTTATTGCCATGGAGCAGGACATGCAGGGTGGCCAGCAGGAGAATAGAGACTGCCTTTGTACAAGGAATGCCGCGGTAGAGACAAGGGGGGATGGGGACAAGTGACTGCTGGGGACACTCCCATTGGACTGCAGAAGGAAATGTTCCACAGTGAGAGCAGTTGGACACTGGAATCACCTCCCTGGGGAAGTGGTGGAATTCCTGCATGGGGCAGTTTGAAGACCCAGCCTGGCAGGGTGCTGGGACAGCTCATTCCAACTGCGCTGTGACCTAGAAAGCTTCGAGCAGTTGATTCCTGGGGTCCCTTCCACCCTGGCAGTCTGTGACATCTCCTTTGGGACAGCCTCCTGTGTCTTTTGTCCCTGGTCAGAGTGTGGGGAGAAGCAACAGTGACTCTCCAGGCTGGAGATCCCAGTTCCTGTGAGCCTGGAAGATGTAAATGGTGCTGGAGGAACCACGTCTGTGTGAGGAGGGGCTCCCAAACAATGGGGGAATCGAATGCAGAGCAGATCTTGTCAGCTCCCTGCTTCCATTAGCACTGTCAGGAACACTAAGAATATAGACGTTACAGGGCTTGAAAGCGTTTCCAAGAGCTCTGTGTGCTATTATGCTATCTCTGATCTCAACCCCTGTTAGGGATTTCATGCTCTTAGCCCGTGTTTGAGATTCGGCACATTAATCAGAGAGATCTCTCCGAGATGTGTCAACAAACCCTGGCGCTGCTCCGCATCAATCGCTCCGGCTCAGCCACTCCGCATCGATCGCTCTGGCTCAGCTGCTCCGGCTCAGCCGCTCCCCGTCCCCGCCCGGGCAGCAGGACCTGCAGCGGCTGAGTCCCGCTCAATGCTGGACCTCTCCAAGGAAGATGTACCAGAGGGCCTCTTCCTGGGGCAGTGAAGATCACAAAGAAACAGACCAGGGGGACTCCAATCATTGCTGCTCACCCTGGCCCCTCCTCTCTTCCACGACCTGCAGCGAGAGGAGGCTGCAGCGAGACCTGGGAGCTGCATTTTAATATCTGAAGGGGACCTACAGGCAGGCTGGGAAGAGACTGTTACAAGGGGATAGGATGAGAGGCAATGGTTTGGAACTGAAGAAGAGCAGTTAGGTTGGACATCAGGAGGAAGTTGTGCCCAGTGAGGGTGGGGAGAGACTGGCACAGGCTGCCCAGAGAGGTGGTTGGGACCCCATCTCTGGAGACATTCAAGGTCAGCCTTGCTGTGTCCCTGGGCAGACTGCTCTGGCTGGAGGTGTCCCTACTTTCTGTAGGAAGGTTGGAGAAGATGACCTTGGAGGGTGCCTTCCAACCTGATTCAATCTGAACCTGTGAACTCCAAAACAGGGCAGCTAAATATTAAATTCTGCATAAATGGGGCACTGGATGTTGATAGGAACCCAGGAAGGAGGAATGCTCCAGATGCCTTCAGGCTGCACACAGAGCAATGAAAAGACCAAGTGCAGCCATGCCCAGACCCAAGGGCATTCTCTTGCAAGGGACTGGTGTCACCCTGCAGTGTCTTCTGCAAAAGGGACAGTGGCACCTGGGAGAAGAGAGGAACAGGGTTCTACACCCCAGTGCTCCCCATCACAAAGTAATGTAGCCATGCAGCCAGCAGAAAGAATGATGTGATAAGAGGTTGTCAGCTGTTTGCTCACCGATGGCTTGTGGTCCCTGCAGCATGAACAGCTCAGCAAGCATCAGGGTCAATGAAGTGGTATGCTTCAAGCTCTGGAGAGCTGGTTCCAGAGACATGGATCTCCATTCCAACCATGAAGGTCTTGAAGGCCAGGTTGGATGAGGCCTTGAGCAATTTGGGCTAGCAGAAGCTGTCTCTGCCCATGGCAGGGGGTTGGAATTGGATGATCTTAGAGGTCCCTTCTAACCTAAACCATTCTATGATTTTAACTTCAAGGTCCCTTCCAACCCAAACCATTCCATGACTGCATCAATCCCAAGAAGGCAGAGCAGCTTGTGGCCCAGCTGCACGAGGCCCAAAAGCTGAGGGGAGGAAGCAATACTGCGAGGATTCAAGGCAGGGCTCTGTGCTGCTGTGCTGCTGTGCTGCAGGCAGCAGTGGTGCTCCACCCCATGCGTTTCAGTGTGTCCCATGGCACTCAGGGGAGCGTGCAGGGCTGTGGCAGAGCTTTGGCAGGGTGTCCACACACGTGTGCTCACCATTGTGCCAACGTGCAGGGAGCAGTGGGGAGGTCCCACATGCCCTCAGAGCTCGTTTCCTCCCATGCCTGGGAGTCAGCTAGCAGCGCGGTGCCAACCGATGCACGCTCCAAATTGAGTCCAGAGGCTGGATTATTCTGCCTGCTGCCCAGCATTTCTGAGACAACAGAGAGATGAAAATTAACTGCAGAGCTCATGTTTTTAACAGTGAATGGAATCAAGCAAAAACAATCTCTGCCAAGAGCTGATCTGGTGAGACGTGAGAGTGAAAGGGGGAAGAAAGAGAATGTCACAGGGCACACAGTTTTGTACGCCGCCTGTGCCCGGCGCAGGTAACCACGGGCACAACTCCTGAGAATTCCACATCACCCTCAGGAGACACCACTGCATGAACCAGCTGCCTGCCCAAAGGCTGCAACAGACAAGCCTCCAGCAGCAGAACTGAGTGGAAGCAGCCCAAGAGCAGCACTGCCCTGCAGGATGCTGGAGCTGCCTCATGGTGCCTGCAGAGCCCTGAGCCTGCTGGCTAAAGGCACGGTGCAAGCTTCATGCTGGCACCTGGGCTGCTGTCATGGTGCCTACCACAACATGTCAGCTGTACCAAGCAGCGACCTGCTTCTCTGAGCAATCTGTGTGATGGCAATATCATCCCACTCACTCACTCTCCTCCAGCAGAGAAGTGCCGGACGTGTTCAAGAAAGGTGTGGCCGTGGCACTTGGGGACATGGTTTAGTGGTCATGGTGATGCTGGGTCAAAGGTTGGACAGGATGATATCAGAGAGCTTTTCCAGCTCAAACAATTCTATGATTCTGTGATTCTATGTCTGCTCACAGTGTTGGTGCACACCAGCCTGCAGGTCCTCCTCAAATGAGAGGATGTTAATGTCTCACAAACGTACATCACCCTGGTGAACAGCTCTGGTTTGGGGACAAAGACATCTTTGTAGCTGACCTGATCCTCTGCCTTCGTTAAATCTTTTGAGCAAGCTGTTAAAGCTTTTGAGCAAGTTTCACCTGGTGAGGGATGGCACTGCTGGACACTTCATGCACTTGATTAAAACTCAAAGGGAAAAACATTATTTTACCCTAGAATATCATATAGAAATACAACTATACTGGGGTGGAAAGGACTTCCAGAGGACATCCAGTCCAAACTGCCTGCAGTCAAGCACCACCTCCCTGGGCAACCTGTTCCAGTGTTCCAGCACCCTCATAGTAAAGAATTCTGCCTAATGTCCAACCTAAATCTACACTTCCCTGGTTTCAAACCTTGTCCTGTCACCACAGGCCCTCTGAAATTGTCCCTCTCCATGTCTCCTGGAGCCTCTTCAGGCATTGGAAGGCTGCTCTAAGGTCTCCCTGGATCCTTCTCTTCTCCAGGCTGCACAGCTCCAACTCTCCCAGCCTGTCCCCAGGGCAGAGGTTCTCCAGCCTCTGATCATCTTCATGGCCTCCTCTGGACATAGCACTGCAGGTGAGGTCTCCCCAGAGCAGAGAATCAGGGTGCTCTACTTCCCTCCTAGTAGAGATGGAGCAGCTGTCATGAGCCTGTCCTACCAGGGTTTTGCTTTAGTCCCTTGTCATTGTCACAGGAAAGCTGCACTGCCACCTCCTGCCGCATGACCAGCCACAGGCATCTGTCGCTGAAGGCCTCCAGCAGGGAGCAACTTGCTTCAGAATCACACAGGATCACATCTGGCTGGCAGAGCCCTCCAAGCTCACCCAGCCCAGCCCTCCCCAAAGCACTGCAGGGTCAACACCAAACCATGACCCCGAGTACAGCTCCACAGGCTGCTGGAACATGCCCAGGGATGGTGACTGCAGCACTGCCCTGGGCAGCCTGTGCCAATGCCTGAGAACCCTTCCAGGGCAGAAATATTTCCTGAGATCCAGCCTGAGCCTCCCCTAGGGCAGCTTGGAACCACTTCCTCTGCTTCTGTCCCTTGCCACCAAGGAGCACAAGCTGCCCCCTCCTCACTCCAACTGGGGACAACCCTGGCTGGTGCTTGGGGCAGGTTCACCACAGCCCTACCCCAATCCTGCCTCCTGGATGCTTCATCCTCTAACTCAGCACTGGGACACACTCAGGGCTCTGAAAACAGGAGAGGCAGCTGGAGTAGTGTCCAAGCTGCCAAGCTCTACCTCATCTAGGGAAGAGTGAGAAGAGAGGGTCCCCAAAATGATGAGTCTGCTGAGTGTTTATTCCCAGCATCACAACAGACAAACTCCCCTCACGTGCTGCATCCAAACACTGGGATATTTATTCCAAATATGGTGCTGCTGCAATTGTCTGATAAACATGAAAGTGAGAGTGCAGTTATTTATGTCCTGCCTTCAGCTACTCTGTCTTGAACTTTAGAGCATTTAGGCTCTTTCATCCCACTGCCTGACTTGGTAACAAGTCCTGGACCAGTGGGGAGAGGCAACCAGGCACTTGGTAGAGCGAGCCCCTGGCAGACCTGGACAGGATGGGCTTCCCTGGCAGAGAGCAGATCATGTCCCTCCTGCTCCTCTCCTGGCCCCTGCGGAGCAGAGCTGGCAGAGCAGCGCCATGTTACACGGTGCCCTGGCAAGCAGAGGAAGGCTTTCTCCCTGGCTGGGACTGAAGGAGCTTCCAGTATCCTTTAAATGAAACAATAAGTGGATGGTAGTGAGCGAGAGTCATTTGGGGTGCTCCCAGCAAGCACATGAGCACATGCGGTGTCCAGGAGCCATGGAAAATGAGGCAGAGGGAAGTTTTGACTGAAGGGCCAAAAAAAGCTCTTGGCAGGAACTCCTGTAGCCTACGGAGCCACCTCTGGTGTGGCAAGACAGATGCCTTCTGCAGTGCTGCCCTGGGACTGGAGTCACACTGATGGTTATGGGACATGTTTACCTTCATGCTCTGCTCTGGCCCTGGACCGAAACTGTCAGGAGTCCCAGCAAGGGCCAGGGATGAAGCTGTACCCACCACAAAGATTCTCTTGGGCCTTGCTCAGGCTCCAGCTCTCAGCCTTAGAGAATGAGGCCAAAGAGTCCACATCTACCCCTGGTAGAAGAAGCTTGAGGTCATCCACGTGGGGTGGTGGTGACTGGACAAGCCACTGCCACCTGAGGTGAATGCAAAGCCAAGAGGGAAAACACAGCCTCTCTTTGTACCATCTTGGCAGAGGATGAAGGACCCTAAAACCCACTGCTGACTCTGCTCCAGTCGGGACTGTGGGCTCCATCACTGATTCTGGGCTCACACACTTCAGGGCTCCTGGCAGATGGAAGTTTCCTAAGGAAAACCTGGTAGCTGGAGGACCACACAGGGGCAAAGTCACAGAGATGTCAAGACAAGAGATGTTCCTCCAGACTTGCCAAGACATGAGAACAGCAGCAGGACAGCAGCAAATATTCCAGGGATAATCCAACTTCTACCATGCAGCAGCAGGCCCAGGGACAGGTGTCCTCGCTCTCCAGGACATGGGAAGTGAGGGCACTGAGTGCCATGAGCAGTGGGAGACAAACTCAAGCCCGAGTGCCCTATACCAGTACAGTGCCCTCCCCTCAGCACTGCTACCTCCCACATCTCCTGGTGCCACTGCTCCCCATCCTAAAGTCAAACATACAGGGGCACATCAGTTTTGCCAAGTGCTGGGCAGCTTGTGAGCTACAGATTGCTCCAGGAAGCTGGAAGCTGCCCTGGCAGGAGGTGCAGTCTGTGCCTGAACCACACACAGACTGTTCTGGATGCTCTGCAGAGAACATAAAACTTCCAGAGAAGAATCAGACAAATAGCTCAAGCTCCTGCTTTGCACTTGAAAAAGCCTTAAACAATGCCTCAGAGTCTTAAATTTATCCTCTGAGCTTTGCCACAGGAGGTTTCTTCTCCACAGGGGTGTGTAAAGTGGTCAGAATGCCTGCAGCTTCTGCATTTACAGTGTCAGAGAATCGTGGAGTCATGGAATGGCTCAGGTTGGAAGGCACCTCAGAGGTCAGCCACTCCAGCCCACCTGCCATGGGCAGCAACACCTCTCAACAAGGTCACTAAAGGCCAAATCCAGACTAGCCTTGAACACCTCCAGGCAGGAGGCATCAACAACCTCCCTGGGCAGCCTGTTTCAGATTCTCATCACCCTCATGCTGCAGAGCTTCCTCCTCAGCTCCACTTTAACCCTGCTCTGCCTCAGCTGCTCAGCAACCAATGCTGCCAAGGCTCTTTCTTCAGGGCTGTTCTCAATCCTCTCTGCACCCAGCCTGGATCTGTGCCTGGGACTGGTCTGAGTCAGTTGCAGGATCCTGCACTGTGACTTGTTGAATCTCATGCAGCTGTCACTGGCTCACTTCTCAAGCCTGTCAAGATCCTCCTGGATGGACCCCTTCCTTCCGGTGAGAGTAGCACACCACACAGCTTGATGTCATCAGCGGACTTGCTGAAGGTGCCTCAATGCCACTGGCCATGTCACTGACAATGATGTTAAGCAGCACTGGACCCAGAACAACCCCAGTGCCCAGGTTCTCCTCCACCTTCACTGTGTTCTCTTCTGAACTCAGGCAATGTGCTGGAACATGTCCAGAGAAGGGCCACGAGGACGAGCAGAGGGCTGGAGCTGCTCTGCTGTGAGGAGAGACTGAGCTGCGGCTGTTCAGTCTGGAGAAGAGAAGGCTCCCAGGTGACCTTGTTGTGACCTTTCAATATCTTAAATGGGCTAAAAGAAAGCTGGGGAGGGACTTTTTAGGCTGTCAGGTGGTGATAGGACTGGGGGGAATGGAACAAAGCTGGAAATGGGTAGATTCAGACTGGATGTTCTTCACCATGAGGGTGAGGGCAAGACCCTGAAACAGGTTGCCCAGGGAAGTGGTAGAAGCCTCATCCCTGGAGGTGTTTAAGGCCAGGATGGATGAGGCTATGGACAGCCTGATCTAGTGTGAGGAGACCCTGACCATGTCAGGGGGGTTGGAACTGGATGATCGTTGTGGTCCCTTCCAGCCCTCACTGATTCTATGGTTCTAAGGTGTCTTAGCACCTGAATAATGACCACAAAACAACTGGAGTAGGAACCTGGGCATGCTCCGATGGTTCCCTGCTGTCCCATGGCAACCTTGTCCTCAGCCAGGATGCTTTCTGCCTCTCCCTCTTTTTGCCTGCTTTGCACCTTTCCTTTCTTCACAGCACCCTCCCAGGTAAGGCGCCTGAGCCACCCCTGGTGAGCGCACTCCAGCCCAGTGAAGGGTAAGGGCTCTCCCTGGCAGGGCTCAAAGCAAACCCATGTTTGGTTGCTTCTGATGACATTTTTGTACCTCTCCCCTGTTCAGACTCCGTGCACATAATTCTTTTTGAATGCAAAATTCTTCACTACCAGCCCAAAAATTCCCTTGTCAGACTGACCCAAGCTTAGCTGGGCTCCTTCCAGCCTTGACTGACGTCATCTAACTTTCCACACCTGCAACACTTTCCACTTGGCTTTGTGGAGCCATTAGTGCATTATTTAATATTAAGCTCATTAAAGCTGATTCTCTTTCATAGATGTCCATTTAGTCTCCTACTCCGGTTTTGTTTTGTTCACTGAAGACAGAAAGCAAAGAATCTGCCATGGTGAGGCCACATCTGGAGTACTGGATCCAGTTCTGTGCTTCTAAGTGCAAGAGGCACAGAGAACTGTTGCAGAGAGTCCAGGGGATGCTACAAAGCCACTGAGGGGCCTGGAGCAGCTCTGTGAGGAGCAAAGGCTGAGAGGCCTGAGGCTGAGAGTGTGCAGAAGAGCAGCTCCCAGAGGGGAGCTGAGCAATGCTCAGCAAGAGCTTAAGGAGCTGTGGGGACAAGAAGCTGGGGCCAGACTCTTGTTAGTGGTGCCTAGGGGCAGATGGCACAGGCTGGAACTCAGGAGGTTTCACCTGAGCAGGAGGTGAGGGTGCTGGAGGCCTAGAGCAGGCTGCCCAGAGAAGTTGTGGAGTCTCCATGTGTGGAGAGCTTCCAAGGCCAGCTGGGCACTGTGCTGCTGGGCAAGCTGCTGTGGGTGCCCTGCTTGAGCAGGGGGCTTGGACTGGACGATCTCCAGAGGCCCCTTCCAACCACACCATGCTGGGATTCTGTAATGAAGGAATATATGGCTTCATGATTAGTTTGTGGATGTCTATTCAGTGACCCAGAAAGCAAGAGGCAGGTGCTAGATACCATGATCAGGCTGCTTCCCTGTGCAGCCCCTGTGGGTTCCGCAGCAGTAAAGAACCGCCAGGGCTCCAGGACGTGAGAACACAAACAGAGCAGTCTGGAATCCAGACCAGAACACACACATTTATGCAAAGTGTCTTGGACTGCACCATTTCTAGGTGGGCAGAGAAGGGCAGGCCCAGTTGCAGTGGTGTCCTGAAGCCCAGTTTTGTCCCCTGCACAAATGAGAACATTCACATCACCCAGTTGTGCTCCACAGCTGTGTCTGCAGTCCAGAGCTTGCTCTGCACTCCCCATACAGAACCTCATCTCCTGGCAGAATCTAGCACCTTCCACACCCCTCCATGGGCTTTGCTGCAGCCCGAGGTTGCTCCTGCATCCCCAGGTTGCTCCTGCATCCCCAGGCTGTTCCCAAAGCCCCAGGTCGTTCCTGCCCAGGCCTCTCAGGAGCCCCAGCAAAAGCAGGGGATTGAGCAGGCGTCTGTGAGGCTGGGATCTAAACCAAGCATCACAAAGCCCCGCACGTCTGTTGTTACTGGTGGTGGCATCTCATCTGGAAGGAGCCCAGCACGTTTCCTGCAGCCTGGAGGGCGGTGGTGCCAGCCAGAGAAGACATGCCTGTGTTTGTCAGCCCAGACCATTGGCCATGGTGGCTGCACCTCCACCCTGCCAGGCCCTGCGCTTTCTCCTTCCCAAGGCTTCCCCAGACCCGTGCTAGGAAACAGCAGCGGACAGCCCCTCCTTGGCTGAGCCAGCATCAAGGCTGGAGGCAGGGAGATAAACCCAGTTCCCCACTGTGCTGTGCTGGGCAGAACTAATTGAGAGGCCTGTTAAGAAACAATACACAGCAATGTCCCCGTTGGATGCATCTGTGCCTGCCAGGTCCACACTGAAAACATCTTCCAGCTCTTTTGCTGCCCATTTCATTTCCAGCCTAGGGAAAATGAGCAGCAGAGCCTGCCGATTACCTCTGATTACTCAGGAAAGTCTCTTAGTTGCTACCCTCCATCTCCAGGATCTCAAGGCAGTGCTAACATGGAGGAGAAGCAGAGGGAATGCTGCACACTGGGAGGTCATCAGATCCACTCATCCAGTAGAACATCACATGTTTTCTGCTACAAGTCATCGCTCAGGCAGGTTTTGCACTCATGTAGAGGATTCCAAACCCTCTGACCACTATTCATCCACAGAAACATTCCCACTGCCTGAACCCTGTTGCTTCCAAGAAAAAAACTGTCTGGGACCCCAGAAAACTTGGAGACAGCATTTGGCTTTGGCATATGAGAATTTAGGCTTCAGGTCTGATAAAGACAAAGCAGATACTGGGAGGGGCAATGTGAAGATGAGCTGAGGTCTGGTGCCCACTCCAGACCACTTGTGTGCTAGAATTTCCAAGGGATTCGTGAGGTCATACAAGACAAATGCAGGTGAGAGGTGGCCAAGGCCATGCACTGTGCTGCAGGAAAAGAGGTGGTTTGATATGGATGATAGCAGGGCAGGCTGCTACCCTGCTGCTGGCATCACTGCAGCTTGAGTAGGGAGATACCAGATGCAGAGATGCAGCAGAAATGCCTCCTTAGATCATCTGGCTACTGCCTGTGGAATCAGAGATGGAGCAGCAAGATGATTTGTGCTCAGGCTGCCAGGAGACAGAGCTTCAGCAGCCATGGAATCAGCCTGTGCAGGAGGACCAGGCTGAGATAAAGAAGAGTTACAGATCCAGTTAAAAATAATGAGTGGGCTTCACCTAGAGAGAGCAGCAGGCAGAGAATGGAAGAAGAATTCGTGACCCCATGGCACCAGGAAGAGGAAATTTGCCCCAAATCTGCTGGAAAGGCTTATCCTGAGCCCAGCAGAGTGATCCCTGCATCCCGAGGGGGGCTCAGCCCAGTTCTGTCTGCCCACTGCTGGTGGGCAGGGCATCAGCTGAACCTTGCCAGGGCAGGATACACCAACACAGCCCCTTTGTCCTCCTGATGGCTTGCTTTGAACCTTGAAGAACCACCTTCACCGTTCAGAGCAGTGAGCACCAGGGTGTGACACCAGAGAGTGAAGCAATGATAAAAGAAATTGCAAGTGCTGGAGAGCAGCAAATAAAAGGGGAGCTCCAAAGGGAGCCCAGAGAGATCAGCTACACTGCTGGGGCCCGCCAGAATCTAGCACAAGGGAGACCTTCTGGAGGCCTTGCAGTGCTTCAAGGGCTGAACAGAAAGCTGAGGATGGAATTTTGAGCAGGGCCTGTGGTGACAGGACAAGGGGAGAGGGTTTGGACTGACAGGGAGAGACTGAGAGTGGAGAGAAGGGAGAAATGTTTGGCCCTGAGGGTGGGGAGAACCTGGCCCAGGCTGGGCAGAGAGGTGGAAGCTGCCCCGTGGCTGGCACCCGTGCAAGTCAGGGTGTTTGGGGCTGTGAGCAGCCTGCTCTGGTTGGGGATGTCCCTGCTGGCTGCAGGAGGTGGGACCTGAAAGGTCCCTTCCCACCTACATAGTCTGTGATTCTATGACAACTGAAGGTGAAACCCAACCTGGAGTCCAGCAGCAGCCTGAGGGAACAGCTGCCTGCAGGCAAGGGAGATGGGAGGAGGGATGTAGCCTTTCTCATTTTATTTGCAAATCCAGAGCAAGGAGACAAATATTTACTGGGATGTTTATTTGAGAACAAGTTGGTGGGAAGAAGAGCACAGCTGATACCAGAGGAATGCTCGTTCGCGGCACAGCCTCTGCGAGCAGCCTTTACCATTAATTCATCTTCCTGTGGCCAGCACTGTCCACGGAGTGTTTGTTATTTATTTACTCATTTATTACCCCTTTTCTGTATCCATCAGAGTGATTTACAACACGTAGTGAACCGAAGATCATTAGTGCGTGACTGCAGAACTGGTACAAGCTTATCTGCAGGACATTGCTCGGCACAGCACCAAATTCTCTCTGCTGAATTTATTTTTCCCCATCAATGCATCATCTCAGATGTGGTGTTTTCTCCAGCCTGGCCATTCCAGAGATGTTATTTCCCTTTGGGAGGCCCTGGTTGTTCCAGTGTTCAGCAGTTGACAGCTGCCTGGAAGGCTTTCTGCAAGGATCAAAGCCAACAGCATTTCTATCTTTTCATCTTTCAGCCTGAGACCAAATCGGGCCCTGGCTGCTACTTGTTGCTGCTCTTGATGACATCGCTGGTGTTGCTGTGGCCTTTCCTCTCTTGTGGTTGGATCTGATGTCTGCAGGACTTTGCAGAATCACAGAATGCTCTGGGTTGGAAGGGACCTCCTAAAGCTCCCTCTCTGGAGATACTCAAAACTTGCCTGGACATGCTCCTGTGGGATCTGCTCTAGGTGATCCAGCTCTGGCAGGGGGGTTGGACTGGATGGGCTCTGGAGGTCCCTTCCAGCCCCTGACATTCTGTGATTCTATGATTCTATGAAAGCTCATCCAGTCCAACCCCCTCTGCAGCCAGCAGGGACATCCTCCACTAGAGCAGGTTGCCCAGAGGCCTGTCCAGCCTCAACATGAATATTTCCAGGGATGGGGCCTCAACCACCTCCTCGGGCAACCTGTTCCAGTGTTCCACCATCCTCGTGGCAATAGAAATGCTCCTCACACCCAATCTACATCTGCTCTGCTCTGATTTCAAACCATTGCTCCTCATCCTGTCCCTGCAGGCCTTTGAGAACAGTCCCCTTACAGCCTGCCTGTAGCCACTTCAGGTACTGGAAGGCTGCTCTAAGGTCTCCCTGCAGCCTTTTCTTCGCCAAGCTGAACAACCCCAACTCTCCCAACCCATCCCCACAGCAGAGGTTCTCCATCGCTCTGATCATCTTTGTGCCCTCCTCTGGAGCCTCTCCAGCAGGTCCATGTTTCTCTTGTGTTGGAAGCCCCAGAGCAGGCCTTAACACTGCAGGTGAGCTCTCCCCTGAGCAGAGGGGCAGGATCCCCTTCTCCCCATCACTGACCATGCTGCTTTGGCCTTCTGGGCTGCCAGCTCACACTGCCTGCTCATGCCCACAACAGAAGGGTTTTTGTGTAACAATGTTTCTGGGTTATTTTCTCTGTTTCTGGAAGAATTTGTGATGGGAGAAAGGTGATGCAGAAATGACACTGCAGGATGAAATCCTCCAGACAGTCATGAGACAGTCACAGGAAGGAGCAGCTCAGCTCCTCCATAATGCCCTCAGGAGCCTGCCTCAGGGATGGGGACTCCACCATCTGCGCAGCCTCTGCCAATCCCTGACTAGTCTTGCAGCAAAGAAATTTTTCCTCATCTCCAACCTAACCCTCCCCTGGCACAATTTCAGACCGCTTCCTCTCCTTCTATCACCTGAGAACAGGGAGAAGAGACCAATCCCACCTCACTGCTGCCTCCTTCCAGGGAGCTGCAGAGAGCAATGAGCTCTGCCCTCAGCCTGCTCTTCCCCAGGCTGAATCCCCCCAGCTCCCTCAGCTGCTCCTCCCCTGCCCTGCTCTCCAGACCCTTCCCCAGCTTTGTTGCCCAGCCCCTCAACGTCCTTCTTGGAGAGAACTGAATCCAGAATTTCAGCTGTGGTCTCACCAGTGACCAGCACAGAGGCACCACCAATTCCCTGCTCCTACTGGCCACACCATTGCTACTCCAGGCCAGGCTGCTGGTGCCCTTCTTGCCCACCTGGGCACACCCTGGCTCATTTTCAACTGTTTTCAACCAGCACTCCCAGGTCCTTTTCCATCAGGCACTTCTCAGCCACTCTGCCCGAGGCCTGGAGCATTCAAGGGGTTGTTGTGACCCAAGCGCAAGACCTGGCACTTGGCTTTGTTGAGCGTCCTATAGCTGAGCTCACTTACCAACACACTTCAGACCACGTTTTTAAAGTCATTTGCATTCAAAGATGGGACACAGCCTCTGTCTGGACAATCCCAGGTTTTGGATGAGTGTTGGTGTCACTGCCCCATAAGCCCCTGAGACAGGGACTTCATTTCTCCTACCTCCCAGCTCAAGGCTCAGAGGTTTGAGGGAGCTGCCTGCCAGCCTCTGGGATAGGGAGGTCTAACACTTTGTGCCTGGCACTGTCTGCAGCCCCACACAACATCTGAGTTATGTTGCAGCCTTTGTGAGGGCTTTGTGACACTTTATTTGGGAAAAGAAACATCTTCAGGAAGAGTGGCTGCGGAACATCCCCTCCAGAGGCTGCATTCCCAGCACCCAGGGCAAGATGTGCACGTCCTACTTTGAGATAAGTCAAACAGAATCCATCTCCCTGCACCAAGAGAGGTCAAGAGGCATTTCCACCCAGCAGCTGTGCGCTGGTGCTGAGAAGCAAAGGAATCCTCAAGGAGATGTTGTGAGAACACAGCTGCAGTGGAGAGGAGAAGGTACAGGCTACAGTGGAGCCTTGCTGACTCTGTAAGGTCCTCACTTCATGGAGTGAAAGTGGGTTTAGAAGGAAGAATCCTTGCATGATGTCACAGAACCACAAAAACATCCCAGTTGGAAAAGAGGCCCCAGGATCACCAAGTCCAACACAGATCTCTACAAAGTTCAGCCTTAAATCACATCCCCAAGCACCACATCCAAATGACTTTTAAACACATCCAGGGTTGGTGACTCCACCACCTCCCTGGGCAGCTCATTCCAGTGCCTGACCACTCTTCCCATGAAATGTTTCCTAATGCCCAGTCTAACCTTGCCCAGTGGCAGCTTGAGGCCATTCTCTCTTGTTCTATCACTAATTACCTGTGAGCAGAGACCAGCAGCAGCCTCTCCATAACCTCCTCTCAGGTAGCTGCAGACAGCCATGAGGTCTGCCCTCAGCCTTCTCTGTTTCACAGCAACCATCCCCAGCTCCTTTACTCTCTCCTCATCAGATTTATTCTCTAGGCCCTTCCTAACTTCACTGCCCTCCTCTGCACTGGCTCCAGCACCTCCACATCTCTCTTCTACTGAGGTGCCCCAAACTGAACACAACACTGGAGCTGTGGCCTCACCAGAGCAGGGTCCAAGGGAACAATCCCCTCCCTGCTCCTGCTGGCCACAGCATTTCTGATCCCAGCCAGGATGCCTTTGGCTTTCTGTGCCACCTGGGCACTTCTGGCTCATATTCAGCTGTTGGTCCATTACAACCCCCAGGTCTCCTTCTGCAGGCAGCTCTCCAGCCACACTGCCCCAAGCCTGTAGCACTGCTTGGGGTTGTTGTGGCCCAAGTGCAGGACCTGGCACTTGGCCTTGTTGAAGCTCATCCCATTGTCATTGGCCATGGATCTAATCTAGCCAAGACGCTCTGCAGAGCCTCCCTACCCTCATGATGATCAACACTGGCACCTCACTTGGTGCCATCTGTGAGCTCTCTGCTGGCACACTCTGTGTCTGCATCAAGGGCATCAATAAAGATTGTAAAGAGAAGTGGTGCCAGCAGTGAGCCTCGATGGACATCACTTGTGCCCAGCCACCAGCTGGATTTAGCTGCACTGACTATCACCCTTTGGGCCTTTTGCCTAGCAGTGCTTTATCCAGCAGAGCTGTGCCTATCCAAGCCATCAGCATCCAGTCTGGCCCTGAGAATTCCATGGGGAACAGTATCAAAGGGTTTCTGGAAGCTAGGCAAGCAATACCCACAGCCTTTCCATCTCTATATGGCTGCTGTAACAGCACCCCTGAAACATAGCTAAGAAGCCCAGAGCCACAGGTCTGCTGGCAGACAGGGACCTCTGAGCCCCTTGTCCATGCTGCTCCACAAGAAGGGATCAGCAAAGGCAGAGCAGGTCAGCCATGCTGTGTCTGCGTGAGCCTTCCAGATGTGCAGGGAAGGAAAGCTCACAGCCTATCTGGGGGCTGCTTCACTGCTGCATCACCCTCCTGCTGCAGCTTCTACTGAAGTCCTGCCTGATCTTCCTACCACAAGTGGCTTTTGGCACTTGCTGTGCTGTCTCCCACTGCTGAGAAGAGTTTGATGCAGTTGCCTTTGTAGCTGCCATCTGCTTTTAGAATCCCTCTGAGTCTCCTCCTTTCCAGATCAAACAAGCTCAGCTTCTTCCACTTTACTCTGTAGGCCTCTGCACCATCTCCAGCTTCTCCCATCCACCAACAGGCAGAGGACCCACCACAGGGCACATCTCCCCCTAGAGTGCTCTCATTGGTAAGGAGCAGACAGAAGCAGCAAAATGCCCTCAGTTCACTGGCAAAGCTCCTCCTGCCAAGGCTCTGCCTCGGTCATAAGGAGGGTACACTGCTGGGTCACATTCAGCCTGGTATGTACCCACAAGTCTCTTTCCAGCAGGGCTGCCCCTCTCAGCCTGTCAGTTATGAGCCTAGCCAGGGGAATGAAGGTAGTGGAGCTGCCCCTGTAGCCTACTTTTGTCTCCGCAGAGCCAAGGTAAAGGGCAGCACCACAGAGCAGTGTTCAAGGTGGATCTCCCTTTCCATGGCCACCTAGAAACAAGATGCAGTCCATGCAGGAAGGGTCCCTACACACTGCCTGCTCTGGAAGATAGCAGAGCCTTGAACTCCAGAAGAAGTGGAACATACAGGCAGCCACTCTAGGTGGCTGCAGCCCTCCTGGCCAACGATTCAGTCACTGGCAGTGGCCAATAGCAGATGAGATGAGAACAGAGCAGGCACCTTCCTATCATGCCGTCCTCACCTCCAGCAGCGCAGACAAGGACTGGCAAGAGGACTCCAGGTCCCTGCTGTGCCATACAGCTGCTTTGTCTGCTACATCAGGCAAGAGGACTCTAAACTGAGCTTTTAAAGCAGATGCACATATCCACTTTGGTCTCACCCCTGTGATGCCCACCCAGCTTCCAAGTTCACCTGCCACAAGGAAATGGCTCTCTCAGCATGCTAGGCATCACCAGTGTTCCTGTTCTGGAGGGCACTCGGTGGTGGTTGGGAAGAAGATTGCTGCCCTAGGAAATCAGTGAACAGCAGCACTTACAGGGGAAGCCTGCTGCACCCCACAGCCTGGTACACAAGGAGCTCTGACAGCCCAGGGCTGCTGCACCACACTGGGGTGGTGAGGGTAGAGATCTCCCCTCCACCCATTGCAGTCTGCCTTACTGGGGGGAATGGTGCTACCTAGGGAGGATGTGCTCTGTGCCAGAGGGTGCAAGAAGCTGGTTGGAGGCAGAAATAATGGAAAATGCTTGCTGCTGTTTCTGTTTAGCTTCAGGAACTGATCCAGAGGAGATAATAGCAGAAGAGGTCCCTCTGCCATGGCAAACATGCAGGTACTTTGCAGCATTAAGACTTGATGCCCTGTGCTTATAAAACTGGCCCCTGCTGGTTATGGGAAGAGCAAGCTGCCCATAAACAACGTTTTATTCCTTCCTTCACCTCAATTCTTGGGCAAAAGGAGTCAATCAATTTTTCATAAAGTATAAAACAGAGATAAGTGCTTGGGATCAGGAGTGAGTCCCTGTCAAGCAGAAGCGATAAGTCCATGATGCAGTGCTGGGCAAGCATGGTCCAAGTGACCTTTTCTTTCCTTTGCCTCAAGCAGTTAATCTCATTTTTCCAGGATACAGACTATTTTAAGTCCCATGACATCATCCATGCATTTTAAATATTAATTCTTCTTCCATGCCATGCCAAGGAGGATTTGCTTAGTTTTCACCCTTCCCAGCAGAGTCCTCCCCACCTTGCTGAGCTTTTCCAGTAGGGTCAGAGTTAAGGCAAGAACTGAAAGTGTCTGTTTGCAGTGAGTCTGTGCTAGCGGAGGGGCAGCCCTGTGATTTAGGAAGCCCTGCCAAGCCAGAAGCAAGGGTTGGAGCTCTCCAAAGGCAGTCCTGGGATGGCCTGGGAACCAGAGGCACTGAGTGCCTGTGCCTGGGGTACCATAAACGGGAGAAAGGCAGGTCTGGGCCAGTGCTCCTCAGCAGGGCTCCAGCCTCTGCAGAAAAAGGCTTGAAAATGATTTAGAGGAAAAAAAATGTGCTTCAGAAGTGGCACTGGCATCTTGCTGTTTCTCACTTGTAAATCATTTTGAGCTCCCCTGCCACTTGAAAAAAACCCTCAAACCCCACAGGTACCAGCTGCTATCTGCCAAAGTGGACCAGGGTCTTTAAACAGAGCTGCTCCTGGCACTCACAAGGTGGGTAAGCAATGCCCCAGCAACGCCTCCCATGTACTCCCACCTCCTCTGTATTTGGATTCACTGATCTCATGACAAGAAAGCCCGTGGCACAGAGAGCAGCTCTGCCTGGAGCTCACACTTTATTATTAGCCCCAGCTGACAGCAGAGGACATAAATCAGCACAGTGCTGTGCGGGGCAGGGGCAGGAGGGAGATCACAATATTTACAAGTGAGCCTGAGAAGGGGAGCGCTGCAGTGTTGTGGATACCCAGCAGGAACATGCTCTGCCCAGCCCTGGCAGCCCATGCTCTCCATAACTGGCTGCTGTTCCCCTGCCTGGGGGATCTCCTGCCAGCCTGTCCCTTGCCTTGCAGCTACACAGTCACCCAGCCAGGTGCCCTAATCTTTGGCAGCAGCTTTGGGTCTCCAGCTCCTTACCCAGAGGATCACTGAGCTCCTGCAATGACGAGCTGGTTCCTCTCTACCCAAAGGGACCCCCAGCCTGTTCTCTACAGGAGCAGGAAGTCTTCCAGCTCCTCCTCTCAAAGCCAGAAGCCTGGGCTGCAGCAGGAGCCTCCCTCTCTATTGTGAGCATGAGGAGGACTGTGGAGTCTACTTCTCTGCAGACTTTCAAGGTCTGTCTGGATGTGTTCCTGTGTGACCCGAGCTAGATTGTATGGTCCTGCTCTGGCAGGGGGGTTGGACTCCACGATCTCTTTGGGTCCCTTCCAACCCCTGACATCCTCTGCTCCTGTGATCACAGGATCAGAGAACATTAAGGGCTGGAAGGGACCTCTACAGATCAAGTCCAACCTCCCTGCAGGACCACAGAATCTAGCTCAGGTCACACAGGAATGCACCCAGTCAGGGCTTGAAAGTCTGCAGAGAATGAGACTCCACCGTGGCAGTGAGGCTGCCTGTTGGGTTTACTGAGGATCATTTTCAGGTGAAAAGCTTTTGCTAGTGTCATTCAAGAGAGGGAGAGTGTTGAGACATCCAGTGTGTGAGCTGCTGGGGGGGTTCCCTTACTCAAGGTAATGATAAGATCACAGCTTGAGTAAAATACAACCATGTGTAAGGGTCGCAAGCCCAGTACAGTCCTACACAGAATACCAGGACCAAAGTCCCCTTTTCTCCAAATCTTCTGCAGATCTGGAACTAGTGGGACAGCCACCCATCCAAAACCAGTCACCCAGCCATGGTAATTCCAGACTGCTAGATCCAAAGTGAGGAATCAGAGGCCCGCGGTATGAAACAAGGGAGAGGGACAAACTGATGAGACAGGTCAACCAGGGACAGAACAAGAGGACACAGCCACAAGCTGTGCCAGAGCAGGTTTGGGCTGGATATTAGGAAGAAGTTCTTCACAGCAAGACTGATTGCATTGGAATGGGCTGCCCAGGGAGGTAGTGGAGTCCCCATCTCTGGAGGTGTTTAAGAGGAGGCTGGATGAGGCACTTAGTGCCATGGGTTAGTTGATTAGAAGGTGTTAAGTGATAGATTTGACTTGGTCATCTCAAAGGTCTTTTCCAGCCTGTTTAATTCGTTTAATTCTGTGCTTCTGTTTAGTTTGGCCCAGCCCCATGTCACCTCTTCTGGCTCCTCTGTCACATGGATGGAACTCCTCAGGCCTTTCCTCTCCAGGTTTCAAGTATTTAGGATTGATCCTGTAAATATACCAACCGAGAGACCCCCACGGCCCACCACCTCAAGAAGCAGAGCAGATCCGATCCGCTTCAAAGAGCTTCCTTGCCTCCTCAGTTTCCTTTCCTTCTCCAGAGTTGGAGAAGAGAAGATGATGGTTGGAAGAATCATTGACATGCCTGTTCCTTCAGGAGGCCTAGTCCTCCAGAAAAGACATTGTCTGGGGCAGTGATGGAAGGAGTGAGAGCTGGAGACAAGTCCTCCCCGTCTCCTCCTGTGATCTTCTAGCATCCTGTGATCCTCTACAAGAAGAGCATCCAGTGGCTGAGACAGCAGAAAGATGGACAGAAAGGAAGAGGAACTGGCCTGCCAAACTGCTCAGATCTAGTTCCTGACTTAGCTGTACCCCAGGAGGAGGGTGAACGGGGCAGGAGGACAGTCCAGAGAGCTGAGCTGAGAGAAGCTTCCAGCTAAGACTCAGCAGTGTTTAAACTTCCCACGTCCTCACCACTCCTGACCATGGCTATCACCACGCAAAGCCTGAACTGGCCAAGCTGCCCTACTGCTGCACTGCCTGCCCAGCCTGCCCAAGGGACAAGAACATTTGTGACATTCCTATGATCACGGATTTTGGGAGGGGTTGTGCAGCACTTCTACCTTTTTCCCCTCCACCCTGCACTGTTTTTTGGATATACTTTTTTTTTTTTTTTTAATTCTGAGCTACTGCTTCAAACTTAATTAAATTTTTTAGCACTGGAACAGGCTGCCCAGGGAGGTGATGGAGCCTCCATCCCTGGAGGTGTTTCAGAAAGGTATAGCCATGGCACTTGGGGACATGGTTTAGTGACCGTGGTGGTGCTGGGCTGCTGATTGGACTGGATGTTGTCAGAGGCCTTTTCCAACCCAAACAATTCATTCATGGAGTCATAGAATGGTTTGGGTTGGAAGGGACCTTCAAGATCATCTTGTTCCAACCCTTGTGCCATGGGCAGGGACACCTCCCACTAGATGAGGTTGCTCAAGGCCTCATGCAACTAGGGAGGGGACATCCATCACCTCCCTGGGCAGCCTGTTCCAGGGTCTCCCCACACTCATTCTAAAGAATTTCTTCCTAATCTCCAGTTTCAGTCTCCCCTACTCAAGCTTCCATCCATTCCCCCTCATCATATAACTAGAAGCCCTTCCAAAAAGCCCTTCCTGGCTTTCATGCAGATCCCTTTCATTTTGGGTATTGGAATTCTCTGATTCTCTGGCTTTTACACATTACATTCCCTTCCATGAGTTTCAGCAGTGACTTTACCTCCACAATCACAGTGGTCCAGCTCAGGTTTAAAGAAGTAAAGTCAAGCACTTTTCTTGCTGGTGCAGGCTGAGTGTCCAGATCTGCTGTGCTGGCTGCAACAGAGCAGACCCCATCAATCCCAGCAGTGCTCCCACCAGGACCTCTCCCACATCGATTCAGCCCCCAGGGGAGTGAGCTTCACTCAGAGGCACTCCAGGAAACAAAAATACTTTCGGAGCATGCAGCAGGTCAGCTGAGTCTTATCTCCAGCTGAAGAGCCAAACACCGTTCCTAGCTACTTGACGAACTGCGAGCAAGCTGAACCTTCTCCATGACTCCAGCACCACTTTGCCAGCTTCAGGGTCTGCCCAGCAAGCACCAGTCAGGACCTGACCCTCGGCATCTCCCAGAGCGCAGCCCTGCCACTAACCACCGCCACGGCTGCGTGTTCTGGGCAGCAGGAACGCACGGACACGAGCTCCTGCAGACTGTTGTGGCTGCTGCAAACACATGAAATGTAAATTGTGAAAGTGAAATCGCAAGGGGAGCGAATCTCCGCCTCGCCTTAGACAAAATAGCAGCGCGCAGCAGATAAGCAGCGAGTGTGAAGTGTCCAGCGGGAGGAGGGATAGCATTCCGCCGGCCTCAATGAAACCTTAAAATAGCACTTCCCGCTGCAGTACGTTAAACAAAGACATCCAGGGGATTATTAACACCATGAGACACAAAGCAGGGGTTGTGCATCCCGGCACAGATGGGCAGAAAGGGAGCCGCACGCCTGCGAGCCGCACACGGCTGCGGGTGGAGGCAGCTTTGCCCCTCCCGAAGCGCTGCCGCTGCCTGGGCTCAACCCGGCTGCATATCCCGGGGCCATGTGCCAGCTGCCCGCAGTCCCAGCACGGCAGCAAGGGGACAGAAGGAAGGGTGAAGCTCGACAGGGCTCTGGGCAACCTGATCTAGTTGAGGATGCTCCTGATGACTGCAGAGGAGGCTGGACTAGATCAGCTCTGGAGGTCCCTTCCAACCCAGCCCATTCTGTGAGTCTATAACGTGATGGAGCTTGTCCAAAGAAGAGCAAATAAGAGTACTGAGCACAAATCTTTTGATGAGCAGCTGAGAGAACTGGGGTTCTCCAGTCTGAGAAGAGGAAACTGAGGGCAGATCTTATTGCTCTCTATAGCTCCCTGAAAGGAGGCTGAAGCCAAGTGGGGGTTGGTTTCCTCTCCCAGATAACAAGTGACAGGACAAGTGGAAACAGCTTGCACCAGGGCAGGTTTAGGTTGGACATGAGGAAAAACGTCTTCCCCGAAAAGTCATTAAGCCCTGTCCCAGGCTGTCAAGGGCAGTGGTGGAGTCCCCATCCCTGAAGGGCTTTCAGAGCTGTGCAGATGCGGTGCTGAGGGCCATGGTTTAGTGGTGTCCTAGCAGTGCTGGGTTGTATTCAATGCTCTTAAACGTCTCTTCCAATCAAAAAATGTCCATGATCCTATGGCACCACGGAAGGATGCTGCTGCTCCAGACAGCTGCTTTGAGTGTCTCTGTCCTGGCAGCACAGGGTTAGTGCAGCAGAGCAGATGCTGTTGCCACACTACAAAGCCCTGCCCCAGTCTGTGCAGGCTCTGCAGGTTGCAGCTTGGACAACAGCTCAGTTTCCCCTCAGCCCGGGCAACTTGCTGTTCTTTTGGATGCAGCCACAAAAAGCAAACAGAGGCTCAAGCTTTCTTCTGGAGACACCCCCTGCAGCAAGTGGAGTGCCTGTGGGAGCTGCACCCTGTCCTCCCTGCCTAGCAGATGCTGCTGGTTCTCTACCTGCCCTCTTGGAGATGCTGCTTGCCCTGTGCCCAGCCATGCCTGCTGGCTGAGGATGGACACGGTGCTCCCCCTGCTCTGGCAGGCATGCCAGCATCCTTGGGTTAGCCCTCTTCTCTGCAGCACCAAAGGGCAGGGGAAGTTTGGAAGCACAGACCCTGCTAGTTTTTTGGCCATCCCTTCACTGTCCAACCCCACCATGCTGGCATTCTGTGATCATTCAGTAGTGTTCAAACTTAGGAACCTTTGAACAACTAAATTTCAGTGAAGAGAAGCATTTCTGAGTGGAGACAGATAATGCTTAACAAACTAGAGAGACAGGATACCACACTCTATAGCAATTAACAGCAACCAACACACTGCACAAGACCCAGACACACATCTGAGTGAGCCCTCCTTAAAGCACATTTGCAACATCTTGTGCTGTATGATGGGAGCAACCCTGGCTTAAAGCCAGTCCATGGTGCAGTGGTGGTGATGGAGCACCTGGCTAGACCACAGAACCATAGAATGGTCTGGGTTGGAAAGGACCTCCAAAGGTCTCCTAGCTCAACCCCCTCTGCAGTCAGCAGGGACACCCTCAACTAGAGGAGGTTGCTCAGAGCCCTGTCTAGCCTCACCTTGAATATCTTCAGGGACGGGGCCTCAACCACCTCCCTGGGCAACCTGTTCCAGTGCTCCAATACCCTCATGGTAAAGATCTGCACTGGAGCCAGAATTCCCCCTGGCTGAAAGCTTTCCTGCAGGATGCTTCATCCCACTAATACCTCCTGAGGGTTGACTGGTGGCAGTGCTTCTGCAGGCCTTTCTGACTTGTGGTGCTGTAGGAACAGCAGCCCTGAAGGTCCCCTGGTGCGCTCTCTGCCCACAGCTGAAGTGCTGCTGCCTGGATGCTGCTGTGTCCTCAGGGACCTCAACGATTAATTCAGTTGGTGCTTGGGCACCAGCTCTTGATGCAGTATCTGCATGGAAAACCTACAAGGACTGTGCCTGTTAAGGACTGTCAGATGCAGTCCAGAAAGCCAACTGTACTCTGGGCTGCATCAAAAAAAGTGTGACAAGCAGCACAGAGAGGGGATTCTGCCCCTCTGCTCTGCTCAGACCTCACCTGCAGCACTGCCTCCAGCTCTGGGGAACCCAGCCCAAGGAGGACCTGGAGCTGCTGGAGAGGGTCCAGAGGAGGCCACCAAGATGATCAAAGGCTGGAGAATCTCTGCTATAGGAACAGGCTGAGAGAGTTGGGGCTGCCTGGCCTGGAGAAGAGAAGGCTCTAGGGAGACCTCAGAGCAGCCTTCCAGTATCTGAAGGGGCTCCAGGAGAGCTGGGGAGGGACTTTGGACAAGGGTTGGGAGTGTCAGGACAAGGGACAATGGCTTTAGGCTGGGAGAGGAGAGACTGAGACTGGATATGAGGAAGAAACTGTTTGCAGTGAAGGTGGGAAGAGACTGGCATAGGTTGCCCAGGGAGGCTGTGGCTGCCTCCTGCCTGGAGGTGTTCAAGGCCAGGCTGGACGAGGCCTTGAGCAAGATGGGCTAGCGGGAGATGTCCCTGGGCATGGCAGGGGGTTGGAGCTGGATGATCTTGAACATCTTTTCCAACCCAAACCATTCCGTGAATCTCTGTAAATCTGAGGCAGGTACATCACACTCAGTCACAAGTACCCTGCTCATTGCCACAGATGTCACAGCCTCTGCACTGTGCCCGGTCTGTTCTTGCTCCTCCATCTGCAGTGCTTGGGGTGAGGTGTTCACCCCCACTGCTCTGCCCAGCATCTCCTTCTGAGATGTGAGCAACCAGGAGGTGCAATTATTTTTTTCACATAAAAACTATTGTTGCCAAGTTAAAACTCAGCGTCTGTTATTACCTTCAAACCATGAGGGAAGGAGAGAGGGCTGTAAGCAGACAAGCAGAAAGTGATGGATGATAAACACCCCTGGAACCAAAGCTTCCTCCCTGCTCTCTTGTGGGCTCTGCCTGCATCTGCTGCCTGCCTTTGGGCCTCCCCTGGGGCACAGCTCACAGCATTCACACCAGCCCCTGATGCACGCTGAGCTGCCCAGCATGTGGGCACCACGGGGACATCATCCAGTGGCTGATCTTGCAGCATGCATGCTCTGTGCTGCTTGGATGGCTGACACTGAGCACACTCCCGGGACAGAGTCCAAGCCCAAGCGGAGAGAAAGCCTAAAGTGTCCATGGAGAGCATGTGGAGAGCAGCGGGACAGGAACCCTGGCGAGGTGTTTCCAAAGCAAACATCTTGGAGGCAGCGATAGGATCTGAGCTGGAGGTTTGCTTGCTGGAGTCAACCTTCGCTGCTTCCCTCATGGCAAACACTGCAGAACTCAAGGGTAGAACATGGCACTTTGTGAGGCTGCCCCCGAGCTGGGCCGGCTCTGCCGCGGGACTGTCAGCAGAGCCTCCAACGCGATCGCCCCACACATGGTTTCAATCCACACGCTTGGATGGCAACAGCTTCTCTCTATTAGCGTTCATTTGTCAGACCCAAATGCCCTTTGGGCTGCACTGTGCTGTAGGACACTGTCCAGGCAGGTTATTCTTAGCACAAATCAGTTTACAGAGAGAAGGCAGAGTTGGAGCTCTCAGCCTTTGTTTGCATCGCCGGCACTGCTCCCCTCTGGCCTCTCCTCCACCCCCTGCTCACCACAGCAACCATTGCCAGGTGCCCACTTTGCTCTCTGATGCACATAAATTGCTAAAAAGTGATGAGGAGACCTTCAAGCCCAGCTTCTTGGGCCTGGAAATGCCCTGTTTCTGTGGCAAACAAAATCCTGTGTCTTGGGAAGATCCTGACAGCTCCAAGAGAACTAGAGGTGAGATGCAACAGGGCAGCTGGTGATGCGGAACAGGAGCAGTGGCTGACACCCCTCAAGCTGTGCGGCCATTCAGCCAGACCTGGCCAGAGGTGAACATCATGAAGCTCAAAGAGGGCAAGTGTAGAGTCCTGCCCCTGGGGAGGAACAACCTCCTGCAGCAGGATAGCTGAGGGGGCACCTGCTGGGAAGCAGCTCCACAGAGAAGGACCTGGCAGTGCTGGGGGACAAGAAGTTCCCTTGAGTCAGTAATGTACCCTTGTGGCCAAGAAGGCAAATAGGGTCCTGGGTGCATGAGGAAGAGTGTGGCCAGCAGGTCAGGGAAGCTTCTCTCTGCCTTAGTGAGACTACATCTGGAGTCCTGGGCCCAGCACTGGGCTCCCCAGTTCAAGATGGACAGGGAACTCCTGGACAGACTCCAGCAGAGGCTACAAAGCTGCTGAGGGGCCTGGAGCAGCTCTGTGAGGAGCAAAGCCTGAGAGCCCTGGGGCTGAGAGCCTGCAGAAGAGAAGCCCCAGAGGGGAGATAAGCAATGCTCAGCAAGAGCTGAAGGAGCTGTGGGGTGCAAGAGGCTGGGTCCAGACTCTTGTCAGTGATGCCCATGGACAGGACAAGGGGCAGAGGACACAGGCTGGAACCCAGGAGGTTCCACCTGAGCAGGAGGAGAAAGTTGTTTGTTGTGAGGGTGCTGGAGGCCTGGAGCAGGCTGCCCAGAGAGGTTGTGGAGTCTCCTTGTGTGGAGAGCTTCCAAGGCCAGCTGGGCATTGTGCTGCTGGGCAAGCTGATGTGGATGCCCCTGCTTTGGCAGGGACTCAGACTGGATGATCTGCAGAGGTCCCTTCCCACCCCACCCTGCTGTCACATGTCACTGCTGGAACACACCAGGTCTGCTCAGTGCCCCCTTTGCTGAGCTTTGGCCCTGAGTGCTGCTAAAGGCAGTGCAGCTTTTCCAGGATCCTGGAGGTGAGTTCTCCATAGCCACGTTGTAGCCCATGGTGCAGCAGCAGCACCATAGCAGGCAGCTACAGCCTGTTTCTGTATTCTGTTATTGCACAACAGAGAAGTAGAAATCACTATCAAAGTTCTCAGAGATCAGCTTCAGTGGGAATGATGTCAGCTCTGAATCCCTTCTTCCTGCTCCCCTTTGGGACAGTGCATTTCCAAGACGTGGCTTGTGTGCTCAGCCTCAAGCAGCTGCTACTCTGAGCCTTGCATCTTGCCTGTCAGATCATCCATAAAACTGAAACACTGCCTTCCTGAGAAGGAGCTGGTCAGGAAGATGGCATCTTCCCATCTGGATTGGGCCAACAAAATCCAGGCTGGGTGCAGAGGGGGTTGAGAGCAGCCCTGAAGAAAGAGCCGTGAGGCTGTTGGGTGCTGAGCAGCTCCCCAGGAGCCAGCAGTGCCCTCCTGCAGCCCTAAGGCAGCTGTGTGCTGGCTGCAGCTGAAGAGTGTGGGCAGCAGGGCAGGAGAGGGGATTCTGCTTCTTGGCTCTGCTCTGCTCTGCTCAGACCTCACCTCTGATCCTGCCTCTAGGTCTGGTGTCCCCAGCAGAAGGAGGACACAGAGATGTTGGAGAGAGTGCAGAGAAGGCCACAAAGACGCTGCAAGGGCCAAAGCAGCACAGGCAGAGGGAGATGGGGGTGTGCAGCCTGAAGAGGAGACTCTGGGGGACCTAAGAGCTGCCTGCCAGTGCCTGAAGGGGTCCTACAGAGAGATTTTTCCTGGGAGTGTGTAGAGACAGGCCAAAGGGGAATGGTTTGAAGGTGAGGCAGAGCAGGGTTAGAGCGGAGCTAAGGAGGAAGTTCTTCAGTATGAGGGTGGTGAGAGTTTGGCACAGGCTGCCCAGGGAGGCTGGGCTGCCTCCTCCCTGGTGATGTTCAAGGCCAGGTTGGCTGAGGCCTTGAGAAACCTGGGCTGGTGGGAGGTATCCCTGACCATGGCAGGGGGGATTGCAGTAGCTGATCTCTGAGGTCTCTTCCAACCTGAGCCATTCTATGAGTCTACGATTGCGGAGTGCCTGATAAACGCCTATTACGATGGCTGCTTCATGATGATTTCTGATTGCCCTGTGCTGATCAGAGATATCCACCAGCATCTTTCCAAAGGCTATTCCAGCCTATATATGGTCAGCAGATCATGGGGCCAGCATATTTCCATGTTTTGCTACAATCAGATAGCTAGGGCCCACCACTGGCTCCGTGGGGTGGGAAGGCAGAAGGCTGACATCTCAGAAGTTATGGAGCCTATCAACTGGGGTATGAGGAAGCTATTTCTGAGAGAACAAATGCTGGGAAGAAGTGAGAACAGCAGCAGAAATACCAGGGCTAATAAAAAGGCCAAAGAGTCACTGCAGAGCTCTCAAAGCTGAACAAGGGGCAGTGGAAGTTGCTTATTCCAGCACCACTGGGGGAGTATTTCCAACAATCTCCCTCTGCATTGCTGGATACAGAAGTTTACATGGAGGGTAACAGACATTGGTCATGCCAGCTCAGCTCTGACCAACCCTGCCCGTCACAAGTCTTAGGTGCTACCCATCCTGACCTAAGTGCTAATGGTGTAAGTGGCACCGAGAATCATTGGTGCATCATGGTCACTAAGGGGAACTGCTCCTTCACTGTCATCCGCAAACTGATGTTGTCATGCAGAGAACAGCAACCACAGAAGTGTCTGAATCATGAGTGGGGAGCCATGCCACAGCTTCACAGATTGCACTGGGTTGGAAGGGATCCTCCAAGGACATCTTGTCCAACCCCACTGCAGGCAACAGGGACATCTCCAGCTAGAGCAGGCTGCACAGGATCATATCAAGACTGATCTTAAATGTCTCCAGGGATGAGGCTTCAACCCTGGGCAGCCTGTGCCAGTGCCTTTCCACTCTCTCAAGAATTTCTTCCTCCTCTCCACTCTCACTCTCCTCTCTCCCAGCTCAAAGCCATTCTTCCTCATCCTGGCATTCCTGGCCCTTGTCCAAAGTCCCATCCCAGCTCTCCTGTAGCTCCTTCAGGTACTGGAAGGCTGCTCTGAGGTCTCCCTGGAGCCTTCTTTTCTCCAGACTGCATAGCCCCAACTCTCCCAGCCTATCCCCACAGAGGAGGAATCTGAAAGGGTTTTCATCCTCTCTCCACTGTCTGACTCTTGTGTTCGCTAAAGATGGCTGTCAGAAGGCCCTGGGGCAATGCCAGTATACTTCAAGGCTGCTTCTAGACATTGACCAAAACTGTTGTTAAATTACAAGAGTTCTGTTGGTTTGCTTCAGACCATCCTGCTGCTGCTTTACCTGAACACAAGTGCCAGGTGTAGAGCGAAAGTTTTTGTGACTGCAATAGCTTTGCACTGCTGAATGAAGACCTGAAGCAGTCCTTGTTGGAAACACAAGGTCTGCTGTCAGAAGCAATCCTTCTCCTCAGCAGAGTGGACTCAGAATGCATGCATGCAAACAACTGCCTCTGCAGAGTAAATCCATCCACATCCATCCTGTCATAGCACTGCATCAAACCAGGGCCAGCAATCTGCTGCTGAACTGTGCCTGACATTAAGAAATGGAATAAAGGATTTGCTCTGTTTGTTAATAAGCAGCATTTTCTCTCAAGGACATATAATCCCATCCTATCATTGTCTGGGACACAACTATACACAAGTGGTGTTTGGGGAAGTTGAAGCGCAGCTCTCTGTGAGCAAACTGGCATTGATGGGGCCCAGCATTCCCACGAGTTCAAACTGCTGGCCCCTGCCCATCAGACACCCAGGGCTGCTCCCCAGCGGGCCAGGAGCAGCTGAACCTGGGCAAGGGTCTGCAGAACAGGGCTGAGGAGGAGCAGCTGAGGGAGCCGGGGGTGTTTAGTGTGGAGAAGAGGAGGCTGAGGGCAGAGCTCAGTGCTCTCTGCAGCTCCTTGTGAAAGCAGGCTGCAGTCAGGTGTCGGCTGGGCTCTGTTCCCTAGTCTCAGGTGATAGGAGAGGAAATGTCCTGGAATTGTGCCAGGAGAGGCTTAGATTGGAGATGAGGAAAACTTTCTTTGCTGCAAGAGTGGTCAGGGACTGGCACGGGCTGCCCGGGAGCTCAGGTGCCGCGGACGCCCGAGTCGACCCCTAGGCCCCGGCGGTCGGTGCCGGGAGCACGCGTAAGAGCGCCGCCTGCGAGGGGCGCACACACCGGCCCCGGCCGCAGTGCCGCCCGGGACCCTGCCGCTGCCGGCCTCACGCTTCCACACCCAACGGCAGCACATCTGCAACACCGCCCCACAACGCAACTGCCTGCCCTGCGACAACAGGCCTCAGGGGGGACACAACACTGCACCCATTGGCCCCCTACACTCCACACTGCTCACCACACACCTGCACACTTCACTTCTCGGGTCCTTACTCCAAGAAGAGGACCTGCAGCAGATCCACAGAAGGACAAGAAAGATGGGGAAGCTGATGGACAAGAGGGTTGGGGAGGAGCAGCTGAGGGACATGGGGGTGTTCAGCCTGGAGAAAAGGCGCTTGAGTGCAGACCTCATTGATCTCTACAAATCCCTAGGAGGACGCTGGAGGCAGGTGGGGTTGGGCTCTGCTCCCTAGGCTCAGGCGACAGAAGGAGAGGAAATGGCCTGGAATTGTGCCAAGGAGGGTTAGACTGGAGATGAGGAACAATTTCTTTGGTGCAAGAGTGGTCAGGGATTGGCATGGGCTGCCCAGGGAGGTGGTGGAGTCACCATCCCTGAAAGTGTTCCAGCAAGGTGTGGCCATGACACTTGGGGCCATGGTGGTGTTAGTGGATGGTTGGACTGGATGATCTCAGAGGGTGTTTGCAGCTGGAAGAGCCCTGGTGGGTCCAAGAGGGAGTGATTTTATTTCATTGTTTCATACAATCTCAGACTGGTTTGGATGGGAAGGGACTTTTAAAGCTCATCCAGTCCACCCCCTGCAGCCATCAGGGATATTCCCAACCAGAGCAGGTTGCTCACAGCCCCAAACACCCTGACCTGCAGTGGTGCCAGCCATGGGGCAGCTCCCACCTCTCTGCCCAGCCTGGGCCAGGCTCTCCCCACCCTCAGGGGCAAACATGTGGCAGCCCTTGCAGGAGCACAGTCCTTAGCAGGGATGATTTCTCTGCAAAGGGAGTTGGTTTCCATTCCAGCTGCTGTGAAGTGGCTTTTCCACTGGACAGAGTCCTCACCAGCAGCAGCTCTTGCATATCCAGCTGCAGCTCGCTGCCTGGAGCCTGTCTGCACAGCACTTGCTGCTTCTGGCTACAAATAGCAGCTGAGATGCCCAGGCCACAGAGTGCCCCCACGGAGAGGCCGCGCACCATCGTCATCACGCCAGGAGATCACTCTGCACCACTGCCCCGCGGCTGAGCGCTGCCTGGGCTGCAGCCAAGGCTCCAACCCTTATCAAGCCTGGATCTCACTGGGAATTTTCTGATGAAACAGTTTTATAGGAAACTGCTGATTCACAGACATCAAAATGTCTGATGGAAATGCAGCAGTTTTGTTCACTTCCAAGGAAGCCCAGACGCTATGTGGCTGTCCGAGTGGCTGGTCAGCTGCCAGGGCATCCCATGGCTTCCAGCCTGTCTGCTTCAGGACAGCTGTGTCCCCTGCACTGCTTCAGAGCCTGCAAAGGCCTCTGATGGCCTTGCTCTAGCCTAGCTCTTGGCAGCCCTCAAACCTCAGCCTATACCGAGATGTGGGGGTTTTGGTCTCTGTGCACTAAAGGGCACAACCAAGTGCTTGGGAGTTTCAGGCTGCCACTGCCTCTCCTCCTTGGAAACCAGGACAAACTGACTTCTTTCCAGAAACATGGATGGCCTTTTCCTTTTCTTTTCCAAATCCCAGTATCCTGCCACAGCCTTCCCACTCTGGGCAAACGATCTTCAAGATCTCAGAACAGCATGCCTGGACAGGAGCCCCACTGCACCCTTCAGCCTGGCATGACAGCCCAACCTGCAGCCTGCCTCCATGCCTCCCCTGCTTTGTCCCCATACACCATGAACCCACAGAAGCAGTGAGGCATGGGCACAACCCTCTGCCTCATTTCCCCACCTCGAGGTCAGCTGGGAATAGTCTATTCAAGAGCAAAGGTTATCCACAATGATTCTGTCACCAGCTTCTCAAGCTCCCAATCCTTGGCAGCGCTTCCTCATGTGGGCAGAGGAGCCCTGTGCTGCAAGAAAACATCTCTGAGGTTCTGCCCTGCCATGAAAAAGAGTGCTGCAATAGTATGCTGTGCCTGCAGGGATCACCTCTGGTTAGACTTTGAGCTGGGTGACCATTTGAGGCTGCTGGCATCCCTGAGGATTTCCTGGTTGGTCTTTGGAGGTGGCTGTGCCTACCATGGTCCTGCTCCATACAATATGGCAGTAGTGTGATCACTGCCCTCATGGCCTCCTCACTTTCCTTGAGGCCATCCCATGGCTGTTGTCCTACTAAATCTTGCATTCTCCTAGAATGGAGTTCATGAACTTTGGAGATGTGTTTGGTGCAGAAAAGCTTAGATCTCCCAAAAAAACAGACTGGGAGTTGGAAACCAAGCCTCAGTGAACTGCTGACAGTGCCTCTTCAGACACAGATGACTTCTTACCCTCAGTCCGGCAACCCCCAGTGCCTCCCTTGGTGGCTGCAAGTCCTGCACAGTCTCCTCTGGTCCACACAACAATCTCTTTCTAGCTGCTGCCCTACAGCCACCCTTGTGTGCTCCAGCACCCAGCTGTGCCCCATCTCTCCCTGAGCCTCCTCTCCATTCCTTATTGCCCCAGAGCTTCACCTGCCCCAAGAGCTGGAGCCAGGATGTGGCAAACCACCCAGCCAGGGCTGTTTTACCAAAGCCTGACAGCAAGATGAGTCCCTGCAGAAATCAGAGGCTCTCCAGCCCTCTCTCCCCTGCCCTTTCCACAGCTGCTGGAGATTGAAATCCTCCTGACCTCTGAGACTTCCCTGTGACAAGGAGCAGATGATGAGTCAGTGGGCAAGAAAGGAACTGATGGTGCCAGGTCCAAGCAATTGGGGATGGAGAATGGGAAGGAGTATACAGAATTCAGTAAAGCCTTTGTGGAACAGGACACTTTGGTTTCTGGTGGGGCTGGTAGAAGCCTTCTCTCCATTCTCCCAGAGAGCTGTCATGGGGGCATTCCAGTCCTCTACCAAGAAACCCCCTTCCCATTCACCCTCTCTATGTATGGGGAGACCCTCACCCCCTAGAGCAGTGTGCATCTTTATGCTGTGCTGAGGAGACCACAAAGTCATGGAATTGCTTTGGCTGGAATAGTCCTCTGGGATCACTGAGTCCAACTGTCAGCCCAATGCCACCACAGCCACTAACCCAGGTCCCACAGCACCTTGTCTGCATGTCCTGAACACCTTGTGTGGGAGACGCATGTGAGAAGACCCCAGGGTCCTCTGCAGAGCTGAATATAGCACTTCTGCCACGGCCACACTTCCTCCCCAGTTCATAACACATACACAGGGAGACTGCTCTGGGGAGACAAGCAACAGGGCACAGAGAAGCTGGTTCAGGGGGCACTGAGCTGCAGCTGCTTTACCCCACAGCTGGGTGCTGTCATAGGGATGGCTATGGGATGGACAACCCTAAGGGACAGGCACAGAGAATCACAGAATTGTTCTGGTTGGAAAAGACCTCTAAGATTCAGTCCAACCATTTGCCTAACACCACCATTGCCACTAGGCCACTAAACCTCATCCCCAAGAGCCATGGCCACAGGTTTCACAGAGTGTGAAAGACCAGAGCAAGACCACCTTTCTTCTTTTTTTTTTTAAACAGTCATTTTCATTTTATTTTTGTTCTCCTTCATCTCCCTCCTTTCCATTTCCTTCCTTTCCATTGTTCTCTTTCCCCTCATCTCCCTCCTTTCCTTTCCATCTCCCTCCTTTCCTTTCCATCTCCTTCCTTTCCGTCTTCCTCTTTCCCTCCATCTTTCTCCTTTCCTCTCCATCTCCTTCCTTTCCCCCAATCTTCCTCTTTTCATCTCCATCATTTTCCTCTCCATCTTCCTCTTTTCCCCCATCTTCCTCCTTTCCATCTCCTTCCTTTCCCCCATCTTCTTTTCACCTCCATCCTTTCCCTCTTCATCTCCCTCCTTTCAGCACCACCTCCTATTTTCCATCACACCTTTCCCACCCCACATTTCCCCCCTTTATTCCCCAAATCTCAGAGCACCTGGGTCCTGTTGGAATCTCCTCCCACCCAAGGTGTGACCACTTTGCCCTCCCTGCCCACTCTCCTTTTTAATCCATCCCAGGAAAGGCAAAAGCCCCAAGCTGTGCCCAACTGGGTAGAGATCCTCCTGCAATCACTGGTGTGAACAAATGGGGACAAATGCTGGGGGACTGGTGGCCCCCTGGTTAGGCAGGACAGAGGCTCTAACATGACCCATGGGCGCTGGCTGGGCCTTCTCACTGAGGCTGAGCCCCTCTATGTCTAGCTGCTTCTTTTCTGCTCAGTTACAATGTTTCTTGCACATCTCCAGGTATGGGGACTCCACCACCTCCCTGGGCAGCCTGTGCCAAACCCTGACCACTCTTGCAGCAAAGAATTTTTTCCTCATCTCCAACCTAACCCTTGCCTGGCAGCGTTTCAGGCCATTTCCTCTTGTTCTGACACTTCTTGCTTGGGAGCAGAGCCCAACTCCCACCTGGCTCCATCTCCTCTCAGGGAGCTGCAGAGAGCAATGAGCTTTGCTCTCAGCCTCCTCTTCTCCACATTGCACACCCCCAGCTCCCTCAGCTGCTGCTCCCCAGCCCTGTTCTCTCAGCTGGGCTAAGAGGGTGAAACAGAAATGAACTGTGAAAACAGATCGGCCAGAGCAGAACTGGTGTGTCCAAGGCCAGTTCATGCTCCCATGGGGCTGAGGGGGCTCTCAGGACCACAGCTGGGTTCTTGTTCAGGGAATTCCTTCTTCCTGCATCCTCCCCCACAGTCAGAGCTGGCCAGCACTGGCTGTAGCTGTGTGAGCAGTTGGGTGCCTGTGAAACTCCTTGTACCAAAGAGGAAAAACGACCAAAAAACAGATTTTCAGCCCTGTTCTTCCAGCCAATGCTATGCAAACACCTGGAGGGGAACGACCCCTGGTCCTCTTCCTCTGCCCCTGAAGGACCTGGAAGGCAGAAGTTCCAGTCCCTCACAAACACAGCTGCACTTCCCTGGTGACCATCTAAGGGTGCTGCTTTCTTGCAGAGCAGGGGAATTCTATTCATGAAATAAACCTGGCACAGAAAGTCCCAGAGGCCCACAGCAAGTGAAAGGCAGTGTCTGGAGAAGGTGAAAGTGCAGGAAAAGGCTTCTCCTCTGGCAAGCAGGAATAGATCTCCAAGCTGCTGAAGATAAAGCCTGTTTGCCTTCCTGCCAGATTTCAGAGCTGGAGAGAGATTTGCTCCTTCTGTCCTCATTTTCTGTCTGCAGGGAGGCCAAGATGCAGTCAGGCAGCTCTGAGCTGCACTGCAGAGCAGTTGGTTGGGCTGAACGTAGGGCCAGAAACATGTGGCCATGGCACTTGAGGGCATGGTTTAATGGCCATGGTGGTGCTGGATGATGGTTGGACTGAGTGATCTTAGAGGGCTATTGCAAGAAAGATCTGGAGGTGCTGAAATGTGTCCAGAGAATGTCCACAAGGAGGATCAGAGGGCTGGAGCTGCTCTGCTGTGGGGACTGGCTAAGAAAGCTGGGGTTGTTCAGTGTGGAGAGGAGAAGGCTCCAGGGAGACCTTACTGTGGCCTGCCAGTATCTGAAGGGGGCTACAAGAAAGACATAGAGGGACTTTTTAAGGTGTCAGGCAGTGACAGGACTGGGAGGAATGAATCCAAGCTAGAGGAGAGGAGATTGAGATTGGACATTAGGAAGAAGTTCTTCACCATGAGAGTGCTGAGAGACTGGCACAGGTTGCCCAGGGAGGTGGTGAAAGCCTCATCCCTGGAGGTGTTTAAGGCCAGGCTGGATGTGGCTCTGGGCAACCTGATCTAGTGTGAGGGGCTGGTAACTGGGTGACCCTTGAGGTCCCTTCCAGCCCCGACAATTCTATAATTCCAACCCAAACAGCTCTATGTCTTGGGCAAGGTAGTGTTTGTGTAACAGAAGGAAAGTGGAAAAGGCAAACAAGGTGGTGGGAAAAGTGAGGAAGGATTGGTGGCCTGTTGAAGATGGCAACAAAGAGAGGGAAAAATGTCCCTCTGGGGTTATTGGGACTACGCTGGCAGATGATACCTCCCAATAAAAGCAGCTGGGAGAAAAGATGTCCTAAAAATTCAGAAAAAAAAAGATTTCAAATGGAAAAAAAGTGCTGAGGAAGAGCATGTCAGAGCTGCTGAGAGAGGCCCAGGTGTGAAGAACCAGGTGAAGCAAAGCTTGGCAGAAGAAGCTGGGGGTTGGTTTAAGGTCCCTTCCAACCCAAACTATTCTATGAGGGGCCTGGAGCACAGCCCTACAAGGAGATGTTGAGGGAGCTGGGGCTGTTCAGCCTGGAGGAGGCTCAGAGGTGACCTCATTGCTGTCTACAGTTACCTGAAGGAGGTTGTAGTCTCTTCTCCAGGCAACCAGCAACAGAACGAGGGGACACAGTCTTAAGTTGTGCCAGGGGAGGTCTAGGCTGGATGTTAGAAGGAAGTTGTTGCCAGAGAGAGTGATTGGCATTGGAATGAGGTGCCCAGGGAGGTGGTGGAGTCGCCAACCCTGGAGGTGTTCAAGAAAAGACTGGGTGGGGCACTTAGTGCCATGGTCTGGTTGACTGGATAGGGCTGGGTGCTAGGTTGGACTGGATGAGCTTGGAGATCTCTTCCAACCTGGCTGATTCTATGATTCTATCCTATGATTCTGGGATTCCATGATTTGCCCCAGCTTCACAGCCCCTCTCAGAATGGCTTTTCCCTTGCTCATGACTCCCACCCTCCCTGCTCCTGGTGGATGTCTTTTGCAGATCACAGAGAGTAGGCTACTGCCTGGATGTTGGGGAACTGGAATGGCTGCCTGTGTCCAGAAGGAAACCCAAACTTAGCTGGGGTGAACCTGTGATCATCAGAGGAGCAGTGAAGCTGACCACAGGCTCGCCAAAGCTGGAGTTTGAGGTTCCTTCTGGACAAAGAGAAAGTTCATAAAGCTGTGAGCTCCTCAGGAGCAGTGACAGGAGGAAACAGAACCAAAAGGAGGTGAGTGGCCAAGCAGCATCTGTGAGGAGATGCAGGAGAGATTATTGCCAAGGCAGCATTCCCGAATTTGTGAGAGAGGGAAACTTATTGAAACAAAACAAAGGCAGAGAGTAATTAAGACCTGAAAACAAGCTGTGGTCTGAGCGAGGTAACCTCCCCATTTGTTTTCTGTGTACACAATGAACTGTGAAGTGCTGGAAAGGCACAGAGAGGCAAGCTTGGGGCTTTTTCTGACTGAATTCTAGATCAAACTTAAGATTTCTGCTATTTTTACGGAAATAAACTCAAAGTTATTCAAATGCTTTCAGTCAGCTGTGGTAGGTTATGCTATATATGGAGAACAGCCTGCCCTGCACACACACAGCCTCACCCTGCTCTCTCACTGCACCAGCTCTGGCTGCTTGATGAAAGCAGCATGGGGCTGCACCTTGTGCTGCCTGGTGCCAGCCCATGCAGGTGCCAGCTTTCCATCTGACACTGTGTGTGCCACCTTCTGGCTTTGCCTCCTCCCTCCACCAGGACAGATGCCTGAGGTTGAAGGTGAAGCCAACTGCGTGCAGTGGAAGGGTGCTGAGTGTCTTAGGTGTTCCTGCTCACAGCCTGAAAGGAATCCATCTGGTTCTGCACTGCTGGGGGGTCTGGCAGCCATCAAGGAGCAGTGCTAGCTGCTATTTTCCTCTGCCTTGATCTCTTCCAAAGACTGTAGTACATCCAGGACAGGGTCTGAACAGGGCATTTTGATGCTTGCCAAGCTGTAACCCAGCATCATACAGAGGGAAACTATGTTCAACTGGGAAGAACAAGAAACCAGGACCACGTTTCTGGGTCAGATGGAGAAAGAGATGTCATTCCTGGCCTCCCTTATCTCCTTGGGTGGGAAGTACTACTCATGCTCTTTCCAGAGATGCTTTGGTACCCTGATACTGCCACTCAGCCTTACTTTTTTCCCCATGACCACTTGCCTCCTTGATTCCTCTGAGGGGGCAGTGGGACCTTGGAGAACATGGGGATATGAAATCAAATCCTCCTGCCTGAGATGTCTCCAGTCACCTGGCTCCTGTTGCCCTTCACCAGTGTGTTGGTGGCTTTATGTGCCTGGTGAGATATGTTTGCTTACTGTGCATCTCAGGTGGACTTCTCCACATGGCCAGTTCAATATGAGCTGGAAGAGACCTCAAAGATCATCCAGTCCAACCAACAACCCAGCACCACCATGACCATTAAAACATGTCCCCAGGTGCCATGGCCACAGCTTTCTGGAACACCTCCAGGCATGCAGACTCCACCAGCCCCCTGGGCAGCCTCTGCCAATCCCTGACCACTTCTGCAGCAAATAAATTTTCCCACATCTGTAACACAAACCATCCCTGGTGCATCCAATCTGAATTTCTCCTTGAGGCCATTTTGCCAGGGGAGGTCTTGAGAGCGGTCACTCAAGGTACAGATGAACATCATTCTGCCTTCCCTGCTGTAACTGGGAGCTGTTCCATATCAGAATAGTTCAGGCTGGAAAAGACTCTCAGGATCACTCAGTCCAACCAATAATCCTACTCTACAGGGCTCACCCTAAGCCACATCCCCAAGCACCACATCCAAATGACTTTTAAACACATCCAGGGTTGGTGACTCCACCACCTCCCTGGGCAGCTCATTCCAGTGCCTGACCACTCTTCCCATGAAATGTTTCCTAATGCCCAGTCTAACCTTGCCCAGTGGCAGCTTGAGGCCATTCTCTCTTGTTCTATCACTATTTACCTGTGAGCAGAGACCAGCAGCAGCCTCTCCATAACCTCCTCTCAGGTAGCTGCAGACAGCCATGAGGTCTGCCCTCAGCCTTCTCCGTTTCACAGCAACCATCCCCAGCTCCTTTACTCTCTCCTCATCAGATTTATTCTCCAGGCCCTTCCTAACTTCACTGCCCTCCTCTGCACTGGCTCCAGCACCTCCACATCTCTCTTCTACTGAGGTGCCCCAAACTGAACACAACACTGGAGCTGTGGCCTCACCAGAGCAGGGTCCAAGGGAACAATCCCCTCCCTGCTCCTGCTGGCCACAGCATTTCTGATCCCAGCCAGGATGCCTTTGGCTTTCTGTGCCACCTGGGCACTTCTGGCTCATATTCAGCTGTTGGTCCATTACAACCCCCAGGTCTCCTTCTGCAGGCAGCTCTCCAGCCACACTGCCCCAAGCCTGTAGCACTGCTTGGGGTTGTTGTGGCCCAAGTGCAGGACCTGGCACTTGGCCTTGTTGAAGCTCATCCCATTGACATTCGCCATGGATCTAATCTAGCCAAGACGCTCTGCAGAGCCTCCCTACCCTCATGATGATCAACACTGGCACCTCATTTGGTGCCATCTGTGAGCTCTCTGCTGGCACACTCTGTGTCTGCATCAAGGGCATCAATAAAGATTGTAAAGAGAAGTGGTGTCAGCACTGAGCCTCGATGGACATCACTTGTGCCCAGTCACCAGCTGGATTTAGCTGCACTGACCACCACCCTTTGGGCCTGTCCAGCCAGCCATGGCTGTACCCAACACCTTTGTCCACATCTGCTCTAATGCTCCAAGAGGTACTGGCAACTTACAGATACGAGGCTTAGACACCACTTCATGGCTTTCAGAAATGTTAATCAGAGCATCTGGGTTTGAAAAGGGGAAAGGATGGAGCAGCCAGTTCAGCTTCCACTGCCAGGAAAGCCCTGGGGTGACTAATTGAGCCAAGGAGCAAACACTGAACAACATCACTGGAAAGAAATAGAAACCAGGCAGTGTGAATGTGCCAGACCTAACCCCTCTGTGACACTCGTGGAGAGGGAAGAAGCAGCACATGTCATCGATCTTCCACTGAGCAAGGCTGCTGACACTGTCTGACAAAGAGCTGATTGGGAAAATCTGGTCTGTATGGCACTGCTCAAGGTTGTGCAGAACGCCTGGAGAGGTCTCAGTGGGTCACTAAATGCCACAGAGGCCCCTTGTCTTCTATGTGTCCTTCTACAACGTGGAGCAGATAATGGTTTTGTGTAGTAAGAGATGAAGCTGGGAGGGGCACATGTGTGCAGCAAGCAGGATTTGTAACACCAGTGCAGGATGCGAGGAGATCTACAGCAACAAATCCAGCAAGAGTGGCATCTGCAGAGAGACAGTGTGAAAGGGCAAAAGGGCACCCCTGGATCATGACACTGGAAGTCCAGAGAGAGAGACACAAAGCCTGACAGCCATTCTGGACAAAGATGAGCTGAGGAGAACTCTGGTGAGTTCTTAGATCTGGTGAAGAGCACCATGGAAAGAACCAAAGTATTTTATTCCAATAGAGTATTTTATTCCCCATATCCATGTGGGGCAGGACTGACAGTCATGGGCTTGCACTTCAGGAAGGAGTTGGAGCAATGGCTTGGGAAAAAAGATGGGATTTCCATATCAGTTCTTTAGGAACAGGTGGACAAACTTCTGTCAGGACAGACTGAGGGAAAGCTGATCTTGGCTTTGGGCAGGAGAGGTCTCCTCCAGGTGTACCTTGCACACCCACCTGTCTGTCCGTGGGTTCAGAGGGGCTGTGTAATGCTCAGCTCAGCCCTGTGGTGCTTTGTATCACTCACTCCCAGGTACATACTCTCAGCAGCATAATGCTGCTTCTTGTCCAGGAGGACTCTCCTCTCTCAGCTCATCTGTGCCTTAAGCCACTCCTCACCCTGCAGAGATGCTTAAAGGCAAGAAACTGTGAAAGCCTGGCAGAGGCCAACCAGGAGCACCTCAGGGAGCCAGGCTTTGTAAGACCTCTGTTTCTAGCCTCCAAGCACAGCTCTGTAAACAACAGGAGATGAGAGCTGTCTGTGTCTGGAGAGCCTGGAGGCAGCAGGAGAAATGCTGTCTATTTCTCTGGTTACTGCAGCAGAGCCATGATTTACGTCCCTTGGTAGGCCACAGTGGAAGCAGCAAATCACCATTCACAGGGCTTCAAAAAGCATTCAGACAAACCCGTGGAAGAAAGATCCACTGAGGCCACTAAATCTGAAGCCTTTCTCCTGGCTAAGCAAAGCTCTGTGCTGCTAATTGCTGGGTGGGAGAACTGCTACTGTGCAGATAGCCTGGTTTGGCTGCTGCTGCTGCAGACAGGAGGCTGAGATGCAGAAACCTCTGCCCTGACCCAGCCAGGACCACTCCTGTGCTCCTTAGCTGCATTCTTGGCACAATCATCCAGGATGGCCACAGACCCCAGGTTTTATTAACACACAACTGGAGGCTGGAAAGGGGACAGGGATCTAGCCCCCTGCAGTCAGGCCACATCCTGGATGCTGTTCAGGGCATGCCAGGAGCCCTGTCCTGCTCCCATCCTTCCCTCAGTGAGCCGTGTGGGTATCTCTGGAGGGGTCAGCATAGGATTTAGCTCCCAGCCTGCCCCTGCCAACAGGTTCTCCCCCATGCTGGGCAAAGAGCAGTAAAACAAAGCAGCCAAGCAAATACCAGCCCAGGCACAGGAGCTGCTTTATTTAACCAGCCCCAAAGTTTTCAGATGCAAATAGCTTATTGAGTTGGACAAAAGTCATGGTAATAAATGTTTCTTTCTAACTTCACCCTACAAAAATATCTTTGAATAATAGGATTGCGTTTCCCCCAAAATATTCTTTACTGATTTACAGCAGCAGCACACTAAAAGCCCAGCACTGGAGTTCCTTCATTAATGAACTAAGACACAAAAGTCTTCTTACATTAGTGAACTTTACAGATTAATTCAGCTATTTTTAATATTCTCACAGAGGCATGCCAGAAGGATAATATTTTCCTGTTCTGTAGCAAAGAAATACACTTCCAGACAGTTCCGACTGACTTTGACGTGTGCTGCAATGCCCAGGCATATTTTTCATCCCTATCAAGTGCAAAAGGAGAGTGGAGCCTTACCACGAGCACAGAGCAAAACCCTGACAGAATGAAATCCCAGCATCCCAGCATGGAGTGGGTTAGAAAGAATCTCTGGAGATCACAGAATCACACAATTTTTGAGGCTGGAACAGACCTCTGAGACCATTCTGAAAGGGCAATGACCTAACACCACCACACTGACCAGACCATGGCACTGAGTGCCACATCCAATCTGACCTTAAACACCTCCAGGGATGGCAATTCTACCACCTCGCTGGGCAGTCCATCCCAGTGTCTAATTCCCCTTTCCATCAGGAAGTGCTTCCTAACATCCAACCTTACTTTTCCCTGGTGCAGCTTCAGGCCATGCCCTCTCCCCTTGGCACAAGCTGCCTGGGAGCAAAGCGTGACCCCCACCCGATTAAAACCTCCCTTCAGGTTGCTGTAGAGAGGGCTAAGGTCCCCCCTGAGCCTCCTTTCCTCCAGGCTGAACACCCCCAGCTCCCTCAGCCTCTCCTCAGCAGTGTTCCACTCCAGCCCCCTCCCCAGTCTCATCGCTCTCCTCTGGCCCTGCTCCAGCCCCTCAAGATATCTCTTGCAGTAAGGGGCCAGGGTTGCACCCAGAGCTCCAGGGGAGGCCTGCCCAGTGCCATGCACAGGGGCAGATCATCCAATCCAACCCCCCTACTAAAGCAGGGGCACCACAGCAGGTTACTCAGGACCACAATGGCCAAGCTGGTTTTGGAATCTCCCTACTGCTGCTGGCTGATCTAGGCCAGAATGCTGTATGACACAGAGGGTCTGTAGGAAATGCACCTTGCTCTCTGGCAAGATCTGACAGTGCTGTTTGAGGTGTGCAGGCACCCATCAGGAGGGCTCTGCCATGTTTATGCTCCTGTCAGAGGACTCCTCTTGTTCCACCAAGCTCTCTGCCAGCAGCCCTGCTCCCTCCCCACACTGCTCTGGCTTTCTGCAAGAGCAGTGCCGAGTACAGGACGTGCAGTGTTGCTCCTGCCCTCACGTTGGTCTCTCCTCTAACCCATTTGGACACCACCACTGTAACAAATCCACGGCCACCTTGGTCTCCATGCCTGTCACTGTGCAGCAAACCATGGCTGCCCACAGCCGCAGGGGACAGCAGCTCTGGCAGCACAGAGGTCCTGCTGCTCGGGCACAGCTCCTCCAGATGTAAGCCACCTGGAGCCTGTTCCAGGCTTACTTTGTGGTCTTGCAGGACTTTGCTCCTCATCTCCTCGCACATGCAGAGGTTCACTGCTTGGTGTTCAAAAGCATGCTAAAACTTTGGCCAGCCTCCTGAGCCCAGCTCCTAACTAGCAGTGCCTGTATGTCCTGGGCCTTCTTTTTTCTCCTCTCTCACTTCTCAGAGTAGCTGGATGCTGTATTCCAGTGCACTCCAGAGCTGCTCAATGTTTACCTTCACATTTCCACAGTCTTCTGCATCTTGACTAGCTCACATCCTTGGCTAAACTCTGTACCACTGAGGACAATGTCTATTGTCCTGCATGCTGGCTGGCCAGAGAAGCACTTCCCATCAGGAATGAGTACTGTAGGACTATGGTTCTGGGAGAAGCATCCATAAAAGGAACAAACTGAAGTTCATCACCCTGAGCTGATTCGTGTTTCATGTCCACTGCTAACAGCAGTGTGTGCCATGCCTCTCAAATCCATCTGCAACTGCAGCTCCAGCCCCTGCAGCTCTGTAAGTGCTGCTGACCTCCAGAAGCTTTAACCACCATTGGAAGCACCATAATCAGCCCTGCAGCTCCAGGACAACAGGAATGGTGAATACAGCCATAATGGGACAGCCTGGCCTTCTGCTCACAGGAGCTTCTGCTGCCTGATCAGTGTGGCTCTGCATAGTCACGATGATGGTTAGCCATGAGATCTATTTTTTGGCTGATTTAGACATGAGACAAAGATCATCAGCCTGTGAAAGGCTCCTCTGCCCTGCCCTGTCCATGTTCAGTAAGCCTCTCTGGAGGTGGCAGCTTAGATCTCAGGGAGTTTTCACAGAATCATTAAAGTTAGGAAAGACCATCACATTCAACCTTCTACCCAACACCTCTGTGACCACTAGACCATGTCCCAAAGTGCCACCTGAGTTTTTTCAACACCCCCAGGGAAGGTGACTTCACCACCTCCCTGGGCAGCCTGACTTACTTGCCTCTCTCCTTCCCTATCCCTTTAATACATCTCATAGAACAGAACAGAATGGTTTGGGTTGGAAGGGACCTTGAAGATCATTTTGGTCCAACCACCTTGCCATGAGCAAGGATGCCTCTCAATTAGACTTGGCTGCCAAAGGCCTCATCCTGCCTGGTCTCTGAACACCTCCAAGGAGAGGACATCCACAACCTCCCTGGGCAATCCATGCATGCATCTCCTTATGCATGCCTACACCTGGGAAGCCCAGAAGCTGTCCAGGCAGTATGATGGGCAAGAGGCATACAGAGCTGAGCATCTCCCTGGGAGCTTACAGCCTGGACAAGCAGTTCCCCGTTGCAGGAGAAGGTCTTTACCCCTCACCCAGACAGAACAAGTGCAAAGCAGCTCTGGGGCAAGAAAACTGCTGCCCCACCCAGCATGGAGAGAGGTTCACAAGCCCTAGAGCAGGAGACGTGAAAGCCAAGCAGTGCTGCAAGGTCTGTGAGCACACATTGCAGCCTGCAGCCTTGCAAGGGCTGACGATGTGTGATTTCACTAACGGTGACAATCAGAATTGTCACCCAGGGTAAAAAGGTACCAGCAGCGCAAGGCAGCTGGGCACAAGGAAATCCACAGCAGGGTCTGGAGGTTTCCTAGACCTCAACTATCAAAACGTCCCTTTCCTGTGGCAGAATTCAGAGGGAGGCTGTGCTGGGAATGAAGGTTTCTAAAGCAATACAGGAAGGGTGCTCAGGCACCCCACTCTCAGGCACCCAGAAAAGCCCAGTGAAGCAAGACCCACACCAGCCTCCCATGTCCCCACTTCATAGCCTCCAGCACTACCTGCCCTTGAGCAGTAGGTTCAGGGGGATGGGGATACAGAGACTGCCTGTATCTTCTTGGAGATGTAGTGAGTAGAAACAACAGGTGTGCAGGGCTGGGATTAGAGCAGTAGCTATGGAGAGAGGTTGTTGCTGCTCAGCAGCCTTGGAAGGAGCAGCTTCTCCCTGCTGCATTCTCTACAGCCAAGCCAGGAGGAGGCCTGGTTTGGCCCTAGATGCACACATAACACAGACACAGCTGGGAACTTCCTCTCTTCTGGCTTTAAAAATATATGAGCTGTTTTGAACAACCCCACTATGAAGCAGCATTTCCCATCCACAGAGCTTATCTCTAAACAGCACCCTGCAAATTGCCAGGAAGCAAGCCACAGCACTACACATCTGCACAAGTGGAGTGTGCCAGATGTGACCAGAGGATGGTGCAGTGCTAGGACAGAAGATGGATTCCTGCAAGCATCACCACTTCAAGTCACCCAAAATCAGCCCAGAAGGAGCAGGACCTCCCTGCTCTGTCGCCTGGAACACACTGAGGCCACACTGTGTGGCCAGCATGGCATTTTGTCCTGCCATAGCTCTCCTCCCAATGACATAGCCTTCAGGCCTGTGAAAGAGCCTCCTGTGGTCCCAGTTGCCAAGTCCTGGCCTCCTGGCTTCAAGGTCCTGAGGTTCACCTAAAGATAAAGTCTGCCTGGATAGGCCTTATGGTCTTTATTGCTGTCTGTGACATGCAGTTCAGCAGAAGGGATGTGCAGGGTGCTAGTGAAGAGAGAGGTCGAAAATGGTTCACCTTGTTGAGCACTGCAAGCAGGTCGGTGTGCAGCTGGCTGTGATGGCAGGGGAAGCGCCATAAGACCAAGTGGCATTGGTGGCTTGGTGCAGGCAAGCGTGGAGATGTCCTGTAGGGCAGAGAGCGGGCTGCAGGCTGTTGTGTTTGGGTGTAAGGTGCTGTTGCAGGTGTTTTGTTGTTGGGTATGGGAGCAGTGTGTGCGTGTGATGGAGCTGAGGGGCGAGTGGGTGTGTGTGGGGAGGGCGGCAGGTCACTGGAGTAGGGGGTTCAGAGTGGGAGCAGTGGGGCCGGTGCCAATGACAGGCCTGGCAGGAGTGACAGGGGCTGGCACCGGGCCCGGGGCCGCTGGATGTGCGTCTTATAGGCGGCGCTGCTGAGCCTGCTTCCTGCACCAACCGCCACGGCCTAGGGCTCGACCAAGGCGTCCGCGGTACCTGAGCTCCCGGCTTCGGCACGACCGCACCCTTTCCCACCCCAACGCCACCCTGCCTTCTTACTTGACACAAATCGCGATCCAAGCAAACAGTTCTCCTGTCTCACAAGATAAACACCTTCACTCTCTTAGTGACACTTCTGCCTTCATACAGGACAACCACACACACCTGCTAAGAGCCTCCCCTTAGGGACATGGACAGAGCAAGGAGCCCTCCCCTCAGCCTCCTCTTCTCCACACTGAACATCCCCATAACCACAGACTGGGCTGCTGGCGAAGCACCCTCACCTCATGGACTCCATCCACAGCACCTGCCTGCACACAGCTCTCACACCCTGCCTCGGGCAGCCTCAGCCAAACATCTTTTAAACACCTCCAGGGATGGGGACTCCACCATTGTCCTGCAAAGCTTGGGGCATTGCTCAGGGAGCCTTTTGGTGAAGAAATTGTTCCTCATGTCCAACCTAGACCTCTGCTGGGGCAGCTTGAGGCCCTTTCTCTCATCCTACCACTTGTCCTAGCAGAAGAGCCCAACCTCCACCTGACTGCAGCCTCCTCTCAGGGAGCTGCAGAGAGCAATGAGCTCTGCCCTCAGCCTCCTCTTCTCCACACTGAACCCTCTCAGCTCCCTCAGCTGCTCTTCTCCAGCCCTGTTCTCCAGACTCTTCCCCATCTACTTCTATGGACCTGCTCCAGCCCCTTAATGTCCTTGGAGTGAGTGTCTCAGAACTGAACCCAGGATTTGAGCTGTAGCCTCACCAGCGCCCGTACAGGAGGACAATCCCTGCCCTGCTCCTGGTGCCCACACCATTCTGATCCAGGCCAGGCTGCTGGTGCCCTTCGTGCCCACCTGGGCACACCCTGGCTCTGCTTCAGCTGCTGTCACCCAGCAGCCCCAGGTCTTTCTCTTTTGGGCACTTTCCAGCCTCTCTGTCCCAAGCCTGGAGCATTCCTGGGGTTGTTGTGACCTCAGTGCAGGACCCAGCTCTTGGCTTTGTTAAACCTCATCCCACTGAGCTCGGCCATGGATCCAGCCTGGGCAGATCCCCCTGCAGAGCCTCCTGCCCTCCAGCAGATCAACACTGCCACCCAGCTTAGTGCCATCTGCAAAATTCCTCAGGGTACTCTCTATTCCCTCATACAGATGATCAATAAAGTCATGGCCCCAACACTGAGCCCATGGGAACCCACTTGTGATCCTCTGCCAACTGGAGTGAACTCCATTCCTCACCACTCTCTGGGACCAGTCAGCCAGACAGATTTTTACCCATCAAATCTTCCAGCCAGCAATGCCTTCTGGCTTCTTGTTTGCACTCACTGCCACACTGAAGAGAGATTCCCTCTGGGGCTACTCTTCTGCAGGCTCTCAGCCTTTTCCCCTCACATTGCTGTTCCAGGCCTCTCAGCAGCTTTGTAGCCTCTGCTGCACTCTCCCCAGTAGTTTGCTGTCTCTCTTGAACTGGGGAGTCTACAGCTGGACCCAATTCTCCAGATATGACTTCCCGAGGGCAGAGTAGAGAAGAAAATCTGTGTACCTGCTGGCCACACTGAACCAGGACCACGGCAAATGATCCTGCTTCAATGCATTTTCTGAACTGGGAAGCAAAGCAACAGCTTTGAGTTGTAATGAGACTGAAATTGTTCACAGAAACTGCTCAAAAGCTCCATGAAAAAGAAATGAGAGTGAAACAGACACCCACTGTGAGAGGAGGAGGATGGTGGTTACACAGAGCTGGGCACATAGCCTGGATAAAGACCCAGCAGTTGGGCAGGAAAACCATAGGACTGAGAGCAGGGTTAGTGAAGGAGAGGAGGACAGGGGAGCTCATCTGTCTGCTGGCCAGTACCTGCACCCTGCAAGTGATGCCTCTATCTAGCAAAGAGGGGAACCCTGCCTGGGGAGCATGGCCAGGGCTCTGCCCCTCTAGTGGTTTCCTGTACTGGAAGGTGAACTTGGGGGTTGACACATGAGAAAACGAGAACTAGAGGAAATTGGGGCTGTTTTGTTTGAAAAAAAAGGAGGCTGAGGGGAGACCTCATTGCTGTCTACAACTACCTGAAGGGACATTGCGGGGAGGATGCTGCTGGGCTCTTCTCACAGGTAACTGGAGACAGAACAAGGGGGAATGGCCTTAAGATGAGCCTAGGAAGGTTTGGATTGGACATTAGGAAAAAGTTTTTCACCGAGAGAGTGGTCAGGGACTGGAATGAGCTGCCCAGGTAGGTGACGGAGTCACTAACCCTGGACGTGTTTAAGGGTCATTTGGATGTTGTGCTTAGAGCTACAGTTTAAGGTGAATTTTGTAGAGTAGGGTTCTGCATTGGACTTGGTGATCCTGAGGAGTTTTGCCAACATGCATGTCTCTGTGACACTGTGATTCTGTGATGAGACTTGAGTAGCCAGGCTCCCAGGCAGGTGGCTGCAGCACCCAAAGGGCAGTGTGTGAGACGAGCTGGATCCAGGGGATCCATCTCTGTCCAAACGCAGCCCAGTGTGGTCAAGACTGGGAGAAAACAGTTGTGCAGTGCAACCCTCTCTTGACAAGCCAGTTCCTTTATCCCGCAACTGCAGCTAGTGAGGGCCAGGAGCCAAGAGCAACACTGATCATGAGGTGTCAGGAAATGTTTGCCATGGCTTTATCCTTAAAATAACCCCTGCAGACATTTTGCTCAGCAAAGAAAGGTCCTACCCAAGCTCTTGGTGCACAAAACACTGCAAAACCACAAGTAGCAGTGATGAGGCATTTGAACTTCTGCTAGCATCTCAACCTCAGATGGTCATCAGGTAATGGAGTAGGACCACAACTGGATGGGGCCAAGGCTGCTTCTTCATTCTGTGCCACCACTACTTCGACTGTTCAGCCAGAGCTGAGGGGTCTGAGACAGGCAGACAATTAAGTTTCCTTGGCTGCCTTGGGAAAAAAAATAATAGATCTCAGGAAACAAATGAACCTCTGGGTGCTTCAAGAGAGAAGTGATGTGTGTGGTGAGAGAAAGCTGCGAGCTGTGCTGTGGAAATGTTGCTGTGTGACACATCTGTTATGAATGACTCGTCCTGAGGGGCTGCCAGTGCGCAGGTGCTGCTATCGCAGAGCTTGATGGCATCAACCAGCGGTGAGGGCTCCTGCCATCAATCCTGGAGAACCTTCCTGGGGCTATCTTTAGCTCTGCAGGGCTCCAGGCTCAGCACTCACTCACAGCTCTAAAAATACAGTCTGTATCACGGCATTCCTGCCATTCCTCTGCTCCTTGCCTGCTGATTGCAGTGGCATTAGAGCTGTGCTGCGCAGCACTGGGCTGCAGGCTGGTATTTGGCTAGGATTAGCTCTCACCTGGGTTCAATACAGCCCTGGCAGGGTTTATTGGAGTTGGATCCAGAGCCAGCTGGAAAATCTGCCTGTAGATACACCTCTTACCTGGCTGTGTGGGACAAGGGCTAGGTTTTGCTTAGGACTAGATAGTAATTTAATAACCATTCCAATATTGACTTAACTCAAACCAGATGCTCACAGTAGGGGCTGGGAGAGCTGGATGGAGGTTTCTCCTCAAACCTATTGCTCTCTTGCCTCTTCTAGCCTGGTCACTGTGGTGACTTCTAGGTCATACATCTCTCTTTTTGTTGCACTTCCACTTCTCTCAGAGTAGTTACTGATTGAAAAACACCAAGAGCAAGAAAGTGACAGAACCACAAAATTGTCAGGGCTGGAAGAGGCCTCAAGGATCATCCTGTTCCAACCCCCTGACATGGGCAGAGACCCCTCACACTAGAGCAGCTTGCCCAGAGCCACATCCAGCCTGGCCTTAATGACCTCCAGGGATGAGGCTTCCACCACCTCCCTGGAGAACTTGTGCCAGTGTCTCAGCACCCTCATGGTGAAGAACTTCTTAACATCCAGTCTGCATCTCCCCTCCTCTAGCTTGAATCCATTTCCTCTAGTTCTGTAACTGCCTGACATCCTAAAGAATCCCTCCCCAGCTTCTTGTAGCCCACTTCAGACACTGGCAGGCCAATATTTCACCTGTCTCTAGCACAGGTGAAATGCAGTTTGGTGGTGCCAGCCTCTTGGTTAAGGAATTATGTGCAAACCACTCCTCAATTCAGACTATTTCTTATAGCCTTCTTCAGATACTGGCAGGTCACAATAAGGTCTCCCTGGAGCCTTCTCCTCTCCAGACTGAACAGCCCAAACTCTCTCAGCCTGCCCCACAGCAGAGCAGCTCCAGCCCTCTGATCATCCTCGTGGCCGTTCTCTAGCCTTTCTGGATCTGATTACCAGCTCACCAATGGCTGATGTCTGAGCAGGATTTAATGCCTTCTCATTTTCCTTGATAGGCTTCATGAAGCACGTTGCCTTTTTTTTTGTTATCCCAACTGGCAGCTCAACAAAGCCCAGCAATATAAAGCTCCATTTGTGTAATAAACTGTTGAACAATCTGCTGCTTATGAGCACGGTCCCTGAAAATGTGCAACCTTTCTGCACATTACATTAAACACAAACCAGATGGGGACTGGAAAATCCTCCTCTTTGTTGCAGGGGGGCTCAAGGAGCTGCTGGTCAGAAGGTCCTGTTCCACTGCACAAATAAACACAGCAGCTTAACCACATTTAGTTTCCAAAGGCAGCAGTGGGAAACCTAGGTGGAAACATTATGAGCAGCTAGGAAACATGCTGCTGGCACCAGGGCAGGCACAGAGGACCTCTCTGCCTCTCCTACCTCTAGTAGCCAGTCAGTGGCCTCTGACTACATGCCTGAGGACCAGAACCATCATCTGCAGTGGGAGCTCTGGTACCCAAACCTGGAAACATGTGTGGAGACAAATGGGTTAAATCACAGAATCACAGAAACACAGAATGCATGAGCTTGGAAGGGACCTTCAAAGGTCCTTCAGTCCAACCCCCCTGCAGTCAGCAGGGACATCTGCACCTAAAGCAGGTTGCTCAAGTCCCCATCAAGCCTGGCCTGGACTGTTTTCAGGGCTGGGGCCTCCACCCATCTCTCTGGGCAACCTGTTCCCATGTTCCTCCACCCTCATAGTGAAGAACTTCCTGGTGTCCAACCAAAATCTGCCCTGCTCCGGTTTCAAACCATTGTCCCTTGTCCTGGCACTCCCAGACCTTGTCCAAAGTCCCTCCCTGGCTCTCCTGGAGCCCCTTCAGGCACTGGAAGGTTGCTCTGAGGTCTCCCTGGAGCCTTCCATTCTCCAGGCTGAACAGCCCCAACTCTTCCACCATGTTCCCATAGCAGAGGTTCTCCAGCCTCTGATCATCTTCATGGCCTTTCTCTAGAACCTCTCCAGCAGATCCTCTTCTCTCTTGTGTTAGAGGCCCCAGAGCTGGACACAGCAGTGCAGGTGAGGTCTCACCAGACTTCACCTGACTGCCAGCACTTTTCAAATGTCATGAAGAGTGACTTGGCAACTCCATCAATCAGTTCCCTCAGGACTCTGGGATGCATCAGGCACAACCAGGCAGGATGTGCGAGGATTCTTGCTTGGCACAGAGGCACGAGTGGTCTCCTGGTGGTGTGCATCCAGTCCTGGGTTTGCTGGGGTCCTGCTGCTGAGGCTTTCTGCTGGCTCCAAGGTGATTTATTTGTACAATGAAATCCCCTCGGCCCTCCTGAGCGGCACTGGCGCTCAGAAGCCTCTTCCTATTTAACAGAGTCCCAGCTAGACTGTTTTCATTAAATCAAAGTTAAGTCAAATATAGACTGCAGCCTGAAAGTTCAGGTTTGGGCAGTCAGCCCTCTCTGAGCAGCTGTACCCTTGGCAGGCAGGTGTCTGCCCAGTGCCCACCCAACCACCCAGTTCACCAGCCCACAGCTGGGAAGGGCATGGAGTAGCGGCCAGAGGCTGCCTAGCTGAGGTGTGCACACTCTGCACCCTCAGAAGATGGGATGCAAGAGGGCAGGAGGAGGAGGAGAGGGGTCCCACACCTTTCTCTTGCATCTCCTTCCATGCCCTGGCAGATCCCTAAGGGAAATAAAGAGGAACTGCATCCCTTTCACCCAGCTCAGTTCCAGGAATTGTCTCCTTCACAGACACAATCTCAGGTGCTGGGTCCTTGGTTCCCCTGCTGCTCTCCCCATGTGTCTGTGAGGGGAAGGATGAGCTGGGAGTGCTGAACGCACCTGCATGGGTGCCCTTCTTGGGAGTGGATTACCAGGACACACTGACCTTTGCTTTTACCCTACAGCAATCTCAGCTACTGACCCTCCACCCTTCACTAGGGGACTGGCTACAACCACAGAATCACAGAACTTTAGAGGCTGGAAGGGACCTCCAGAGATCATCCAGTCCAACTCTCCTGCCAGAGCAGGATTACCCAGGGTAGCCCACACAGGAGTGCATCCAGGTGGGTTTGAAGTCTCCAGAGAAGGTGACTCCACAACCTCTCTGGGCAGCCTGCACCAGGCCTCTGTCACCCTAACTGTAAAGAAGTTTCTCCTCATGCTGAGGTCAAGCCTTCTCTGTTCCAGTTTTTATCCATTGCTCCTTTCTTATTGCTGTGCACTACCCGAAAGAGATTGCCAGCTTTGCTGTGGCAACCCAACAAATGGCACTGAGGGGGACAGGGACAAACTGCTTCAGGGCCCTGTGGCAAAGGGAGGCGACTGCTGTGTACAGCTGTGGAGAGCTATGGGATGCCTCCTCCCACTTTGCCCTCTGTCTGGACACTGGTCAGACTGCTCCACCAGCCCTGCAGAAGCTGCCGCACCAGAGAATGTGCCATCAAAGACAGGCCCGAGTGCCACACAACACGTGTGACACTTGGTGAGGCTGCCAGATAATGTGAGAGGAAGGGAGCCAGCTGTTCCCAGCTTGGGGGGCAGGAAGAGCTGAGCCCCTGTGCTTTCCAAGTGTGTAGAAGAAAGGGTGAAGGAGGAGTGCACAGGGCTGGAGGGATGCGCAGGCTGTGGCGGGGCAGGGTGTAGAGGGGCTGCAGGGCTGGAGCCATGTCCCAGTGGGCCACCAAGCCAGCAGCCTCCGCGGGGCAGGAGCTCCTGGAACAGGTAGGTCCTGCAGAGCTTGGTGCCAGTGGTGGCCACATGTCTGCTGGCCGTGCTGGGAGGCAGCTTTGACCTGTGAGCACCTGCAGGTGTTCCTGTCTGCCTCCTCGTAACTAAAACCATGTCTGAAAATGGACGCAGGAGTTAAGGCAGTGAAAGCTGCACAGAAAATGGGATGTTGTTTGCGCCAGCAAAAGGTCTCTTTCCAAAGCCACCCTGTCCTTCCCGTGGTCCCCACGATGTTATCTCAGAGACACTTAGATGCTGGCACTGCAAAACAGGAGGAGTGCCCTGGTCTGGCTACAGGCATGGTCCAGGGCTGGTTCTGTGCTGTGCTCCTGCAGCTTGACACCCATGGTGACATCATTTGGCTTATTTCTGATTTATAGTGATTGAGAAAAATGGGGTTCTGGACAACAATGCAAACAAATTGAAGAGGACAGGCCAAGCCAGTTCTCTGGGGCTGTGCTTCCACAGTGCCTGGTGTTTCCAGGACTTACTGCTCAAAGCCTGAGAGTGCACAGGAGGAATTTTCCTCCTTTCATCCATTGTCCAGTTGCCTGAAAGAAATGGCAAACGGCTCCTCAGCCCCAGCAAGCCTTGTGCAGGCCGAGCCTGAGCTTTGCTGGACATCAGCTTTCTACCTCTCTGCTGGCAAGATCGACCCAAGTGACCTTTACAGAGACCTGGCCCAAATTCTGCTCTCTGTGATGTTGCCCTGGAGCAGTTTTGCTGAAAAGCAAAGAGATCTGGCCCAAATTCTGCTCTCTGTGATCACAGAATCATAGAATGGTTTAGGTTGGACAGGACCTCAAGGCTCAGACAGTTTCAACCCCCTGCCATGAGCACGGACACCTCCTACTAGAACAGGTCACTCAAGGCCTCATCCAATCTGGTCCTCAACACCCCCCTGGGCAACCTGTGCTGGTCACTCCCTATTGTCACTGTCAAGAACTTCTTCCCAACATCCAGTTTCAATCTCTCCTCTGCCAGGCTAAACCCATTTCTCCTCATCCTGTCAGTACAAAACCTTGTCAGTAGTCCCTCTCCAGCCCTTCAGATACTGGCAGCCCACTCCAAGGTCTCCTGGAAGCCTTCTCTTCTCCAGGCTGCAGAGCCCCAACTCTTTCAGCCTATGCTCAGAGCAGAGCTGCTGCAGCCCTTTGAGCATCTTTGTGGCCTCCTCTGGACCCATTCCAACAGTTCCATGTCCTTTTTGATGTTGACCTGGAGCAATCTGGCTTAAAAGTGCAAGAGATCTGGCCCAGAGTGGATCTCTGTTCCACCGCCCAGCAGCAGTGTTGCTGCGGACACCTGAGACACCCAGAGCAGAGCAGGTCCAGCACTGCCTCTGCAAACACAATGCCCTGTGCCCTTCCTCAATGTGCAGTCTCACGTTGCCCACACTGCCCAGCAGAGTCCATCACTGCCACGACACCAGGCTCTTCCCAACACCTCAAAATGGCACCTTTCAGCCAAAACGATGCCAACCCCTTGAGTGGCAAAGCAAAGCACACAGTACCACCTCAGATGTCCCAGGAATACATCAGCGAGGAGCCACTTCCATTGAATCTCAAAATGCTGCCACCAGCAACACGCTCAAAAGCAGCACCCACACAAATAACCACAAGCCACCAAGGCAGCATATGCAAGAGCTGCTGAGCCAGCACTGATCTGGTCTCACTTCTCCCCCACTGGCACCCCTGGTGAGGCACTCACCGTTCTTCCGCTCCGCAAAGGGCGTCGGCTGCAGCTTGGTACCATCTCTCACTTCGCTGGCAGCCTTCTCCTTGGGTGCCTTCTCTTCTTCATTTCCACTTGGTGCACTGTTGTGGTCCAAGTGATCCTGGCTGATCACACCATTCATCACCGTGCCTGAAGGGACTGGTCCAGATCCTGGCTGCTCCACTTTGGAGAATCAGATAGGGAAGGTAATAAAAGTGGCCTCTGGAAGAGAAGAGAAGAGGAGCAGGAAAAGATTAAGTCCCCGACGAACCCATGGGACAGTGAACAAAGGCTGCCACCTGTGAAACAATTACAGAACCCCAGCATGGTGGCAGTGGGAAGGGACTTCTGGAGATCATCCAGTCAAAGCTCCCTGTCACAGCAAGGCACCCACAGCAGCTTGCCCAGCTGGGCTTGGAAGTTCTTCACACAAGAAGATTCTACATCCTCTCTGGGCAGCCTGCTCCAGGCTTCCAGCACCCTCACTACAAACAAGTTTCTCCTCCTGCTCAGATGGAACCTCCTGGGTGCCAGTCTGTGCCCTCTGCCCCTTGTCCTGTGCCTGGGCACCACTGACAAGAGTCTGGCCCCAGCCTCTTGCTCCCCACAGCTTCTTCAGCTCTTGCTGAGCACTGCTCAGCTCCCCTCTGGGGCTGCTCTTCTGCAGGCTCTCAGCCCCAGGGCTCTCAGGCTTTGAATCAAAGAAACATAGAATCAAGCAGGTTAGAAGAGACCTCCAAGCTCATCCAGTCCAACCTAGCACCCAGCCCTAGCCAATCAACTAGACCATGGCACTAAGTGCCTCATCCAGACTTTTCTTGAATGCCTCCAGGGATGGCCACTCCACCACCTCCCCGGGCAGCCCATTCCAATGCCAATCACTCTCTCTGTGAAGAACTTCCTCCTAACATCCAGCCTAGACCTGCCCTGGCACAACTTGAGGCTGTGTCCCCTTCTGTTGCTGCTTGCCTGGCAGAAGAGACCAATCCCACCTGGCTACAACCTCACTTCAGCGAGTTGTAGACAGCAGTGAGGTCACCCCCGAGCCTCCTCTTCTCCAGGCTAAACACCCCCAGCTCCCTCAGCCTCTCCTCACAGGGCTGTGTTCCAGACCCCTCACCAGCTTTGTTGCCCTTCTCTGGACACGTTCCAGCACCTCAACATCTCTCCTGAATTAAGAGAGCCCAGAACTGGACACAAGACTCAAGGTGTGGCCTGACCAGTGTTGAGTACAGAGGCAGAATAACCTCCCTTGTCCTACCGGCCACATTGTTCCTGATCCAGGCCAGGATGCCACTGGCTCTCCTGGCCACCTGGGCACACTGCTGGCTCATCTTCAGCTACTATCTGCCAGCACCCCCAACTCCCTTTCTGCCTGGCTGCTCTCCAGCCACTCTGTCCCCAGCCTGTAGCACTGCTTGGGGTTGTTGTGGCCAAAGTGCAGAACCCAGCACTTCGCCTTGTTAAACCTTATCCCATTGGCCTCTGCCCACCCATCCAGCCTGTCAGGGCTCCTCTGCAAGGCTGTCCTACCCTCCAACAGATCAACACCTGCTCCTAGCTGTTCCAGGCACCTCAGCATCTCTGGAGCCTCCCCTGGAGCCTCCAGCAGTTCCCTGTCCCTCCTGACTGGACCCAGGACTCCACATGTGGCATCACTGCCAGACCACAGAAGATTAACTACTCCATTTGCTAGCCTGCATTTGACACACTGTAGGAGAAGACTTCAGAAGCAGCTGCCTGCTTGATTCTGTTCTCCCTGTCAGCTGAGGCTGCATCCTTATGTGCTTTGCTGGAAGAATATGTGCTCGTGAGCACCAAATATATGCAAAAGCCAGGGGTGGTATGAAAAGCCACAGGCGTGGGGCACCCATAGGAGAAAGCTCTTGAACTATCGGGACTGGTTAGCTGAGAAACCTGAGTGACAGAAATGATTCCCCTCAGCACAGAGCAGGCTGTGGATTCCATGGGACAGACAGCAAGGACCAGCTGGCTGCTGCACCAGCACCTGTCCTGACACCCTGCACAGCAAAACATAGCTGCCAGAGGGCGTCCACGTTGTGACTGGCACACGTGGGAGAGTCAAAGCACAATTCCACCTCCTCAGGTACAGCTTTTGAGAGCTTCTGAAGGATGGGAGGTGCCGTTTATTTGTCTGACACATTTTCCTACTTCGAGGTTTATGGTCAAAATACCTCAGGGAATTCTTCAGCCTCAGATTGTACTTCTGCAAACATCTGAGCAAGGAGATACTGCCCTTCCCCACGAGCAGGGAGGGGAAGGACACAGCTGACAGCAGATGTGTCTGTGGGATGTGGCCACATGATCCAGAAGGAGCTGCTGAAAGCAAGCACAGCAGAAGAAAGCTGCAGGAAGCATTTCAACAAAGCATTGTCCAAAACAGAACCTCTCCAGATGCTAAGTGAAAGTGAATGCCTGCAGGAATCAGCACCAGCTCCTAATGAGTCCCATCAGGAAGGAGCTAAGGAGAGCTAAAAAAGGTCATTTGTGGAGAACAAGAATAGAAAAGTGCAAGATTGCTGCGGTGATAAACTCTGATTTAATACCAAAAAGTTACCAATTTACTGTATAAGGCAGGAGGAACAGAGCCCAGCTGCTCCGTGCTCCTGGTGCCAGCACTGCCCTGCACCACTCTGCCTTCTCTGGACCAGCAGGGATGTTGACATTTGCTTCCTGATCCCTCTCAGTGTCCAGCCCTGTGGACCTCATCGATTCAGAGAATCACAGAACGGGCTGGAAGAGACCTCCAACATCACCCAGTGCCAACCCTCTGCCATGCCAAGGGACACCTCCCACTAGTCCAGCTTGCTCAAGGCCTCACTCAGCCTGGCACAGAACACCTCCAGACAGGAGGCATCCATAACCTCCCTGGGTAACCTGCACCATTCTCTTCTCACCCTCACTCTCAACAATCTCTTCCTCATCTCCACTCTCACTCTTCCCCTCTCCCAGCTCAAAGCCATTGAGCCTCATCCTGGCACTCCCAGCCCTTCTCCAGTACCTGAAGGGGCTGCTAGAAGGCTGCTCTGAGGTCTCCCTGCAGCCTTCTTTTCTCCAGGCCAGGCAGCCCCAACCCTCCCAGCCTGTCCCCACAGCAGAGGTTCTGCAGCCTCTGATCATCTTTGTGGCCTCCTCTGGACCCTCACCAGCAGCTCCAGGTCCTTCTTGTGCTGGGTTCCCCAGAGCTGGAGGCAGTGCTGCAGGCAGTGCTGCAGGTGAGGTCTGAGCAGAGCAGAGGGGCAGAATCTCCTCCCTGTGCTGCTGCCCTCCCTGCTCTGGCTGCAGCCAGCACACAGCTGGCTCTGGGCTGCCAGTGACCAATGGCGGCTCTTGAGCACTTTGGTATCAACTGACACCCCCAAGGACTGAGAAGTCCAGGGGGTGCTCCAGGCTGCTCTCAGCCACTCCTTACCCAGCCTGGATTTGTGCTTGGGATTGCCCTGGTCCAGCTGCAGGACCTTGCACTTGGCCTTGCTGAACTTGATAAGGTTGGCTTGAGTCCTCTTCTCCAGGTTCCACTGGTCTGACCCCTTCCCTCGTGTGTGTCAACAGCACCACACAGCCTGGTGTCATCTGCAGATTTGCCTGTGCCTGTCTGTCACACCTGACACTGTGTATTGTTGCTGAAATGTTCCATGTAGGGTGTCCCTGGGGTGGGTGGACATATCGGCCACAGAGAGGTCCCAAAGGGGCTTGTGTCACTTGATCACTTTGCAGGTGGGACATAAAACTGTCCCTACATGCATCACCTGGTGACAGACTGCATCCACGCTCAAACCTGCTGCCTGGGCTTGAAGCAATGGCAACTCACTGCTGACCCCAACCCAGTCATGGAACCACAGAACTGGTTTGGTTGGAAAAGTTCATCTATCAACCCAACACCACCATGGCCACACCTTTCTTGAGCACCTCCAGGCATAGGGACTCCACCACCTCCCTGGGCAGCCTGTGCTAACACTGACTTACCACCCACCCACCTGCTGCCTGCAGGGCTACTTGGCACAGGCAGCTCTAGCCCCTCAGCTCTCCATGTCTCTCCTGGCTAAGGTGGAGCATGCCCTGACTGTTTACAGGACTGTCTGAAAATGTCCATTTTTCCAACTGCTCTGAGCTGCTGATAGGCTGCATCTTTGCTGAGGGCCCGGGAGGCGATGACAGCAGAATCCAGCAAGCTGCATCTGCTTACAAAAATGAGACTTTGCTCAGCTGAACTCTAAATCTTTGATAAATGAGCCCGGGCCCTGGTGACGTCCATGTTGAACCAATATGACAGTTTTATATGGATTATGATTATTAATGCTTTTGAAAAAGAGAGAGAGCGTGAGCCAGACACCCTGTGCTGGAGCTGTGGGACCACCAGCAGAGGCCAGAGCCTGGCAGGAAGGCTTCTTGCAGGCGCTGGGAGCAAGCTTGCTGCTCTAGGAGCATCTGCAACATTTTACTCTGCAGTGAGCCCTTTGGGCTCCTGCCTGCCAGAGCCAGGAGGTCACACTGCGGCCCCACGGGGGCCCAGCACGCTCAGCACTGCTGCCTCCAGGGCTCTCTGGGCACTCTTCTGCCTCCAAACATTCTCTGGCTTCAGCCTGAGCTGGTGGCGTTTACACAGCTTCAGCGTTATGAGCCTCAGGGCAGATGTGTGCTTCTCAAGGCTCTTCCTTTCTGTAAGGGAGGGTGAGGAGCAGATCTACTTCCCCAGGCCATGCTTGCCCACACAGAAGGGCCCTGGTGGGACTCTGTTGTGTCTCTTTCCCAGAGCTTTGGCTTGCAGATAAATGCAGAGTCTCTTCAGAGAAGCTTTTTTCAGTCTGGTCAGGGAAGGGGCACCACAACCACAACCTCCCTGTCCTGGGCCAAGTGAGTGCAGATCCCCAAGTGCCAGCCACTTCATCTCCTCTGTGACTGCCGAGCAGGAGTTTGCTGGGGGAACGCAATGCTTGCATCCCACTGCCACTTCCCAGTGCTCTCTAGGCCAAAACTGAGTGCACTGGAGCACAACTCCTCAGCTCCAGCAGAGAGAAAGCACAAAGGACTGGCCAGGTCATGCCACTCATGGCACCATCTCACACATTCCCTTCCTTGCCTTTGAGTCTCAGCAGTGCAGGAGGCTCATGCCTCCGCCACTGATTGCCACCTGCTGTCTCCCCCTGAGCCACGACACAGTCCGTGTGCACTGGCCCTGACCTGCAGATTGACCGCTCGGGGCAAACACCCTTGGGGGCTGCCTCCCTCCATCCCTGAGTTGCAGGAGGTGAGGGAGCAGCACAGGCAGGCAGGCTGCTCCCCTTACCCTGCTGCCCCTCTCCAGGCAGCCAGGGCAGAAAGCAGATGCAGGCTGAGGATGTGCCAAACTGCAACCCCCTGGATCCTGTGCAGACCGCTGGAGACCTGCAGCCTTGCTCTCTGCAGGTGAACGTTCTGCACACAGAGAAAGTCTGGAAACCAGAAGAGGAGGCAAGTGCAGCCCAGGCACATCCCTGGTGGGTGTCATGGACCTGGAGCATGGCTGCAGGTTCCCACACCTCCTTCCGGGCTTCAGTATTCCTCACTCTGCAGCCAGGAGACAGCCCCTGCATAGGGACCACCTGCCGAGCCCAGCCGGGCCTGAATGCTGGCTGCCAGGAGCAGGACATGCTCCCTGTGCTCACCATCCACAACACCAAGGGGCTGTGTGTCTGCTGCTTCCTCCAGCCTCTGCTTCCCTCTCTGCTGAGCCCTGCCTGTGTCCTTCTGCCACCTGACAGCCCCCAGCCCACCACCAGCAACCTGCGGGCATGATCCCAGCTGCAAACCACTGAGAATCAGGACTAAACCTGGGCTACCACTGCCCTTGTGCTGCCTGGATGCTTACTGCTCCTTGGACTTAGCAGAGGAGCCAGGAAGAGCTCCAGAACACTGTCCACACGCACGTCTGTCACCTGGGGCTCTGTGGACTGCCCTCAGACTGTCACAACTCCAGCAAAGCTGTTTGCACACACAGCAAAACATTCCATGATGTTTATAATTCTCCCTGATCCCAAATTGAGAGAGGAAGATAATGTAAAATAAAGAAGAGGAAAAAAGAGTAGCAGGTTCCTGAGAAGTTTTCATTGGATCATTCCAAAATATGTTATTTCTTTAAACATTTTTACTTTGTTCTTAGGGAAAATGAGCTAAGCCACTGAAATAAAAAAGGATTTTAAGAAGTGAAGCAAAACTTTGCCTCTCTGAGAAACAGTTTTGGCATCAGCAGCTTACCTTCCCACATAAAAAAAAAACAGGTTAGGCTGGCAAATTCCTGAACTGAAAACATTCACCGCTGAGGTCTCAGCAATCCCCTTCCACATCTCAGGTCTCCACAGGTCAGGCAAAGGTCTGGATTAAGCTACTTTCTAGCTTTCCAGGAGTGAGTTTCATGTCAAGGTGCACACAACAAATAGTATTTGTCACTCATTGGAACCAAACAAAAACTTTCCTGAGTCCTGATCTGGGATAAGGACAGACAATCCTTCATCTGCCCAGGGCCATTGCTGTCCTGCAAATCACACACAGAATCCCTGCATGCTGGTGGTTAGAAGTGACCTCTAGAGACGCTCTAATCCAAACCACCTGCTAAAACAGGGTCACCAAAATCAGGCTGCCCAAGTTAAAGTGGAGAACTACAAAATGATAGAATGCACTGGGTTGGAAGGGATCTTGAAAGGTCATCTAGTCTGAGTCCATGCAGTCAGCAGGGTCATTGCCAGATCAGGTTGCTCAGAGCCCCATCAAGACAGACTTTCAATATCTCCAGGAACGGAGCCTCCACTACGTCTCTGGGCAACCTGTTCTGTGTTCTACCACTCACAGTAAAGAACTTCTTCCTAGTGCCCAATCTAAACTCACCAGGTCTATTTCCAAACCATTACTCCAAATCTTGTAATTCCAAAACCTTCCCAGAAATCCTGCAGCCCCCTCAAGTACTGGAAGGCTGCTCTCGTGTGTCCCTGGAGCCTTCTCTTCTCCAGACTGAACAACCTCAACTCTAGCAACCTGTCACCATACACAGCATAGCAACTCAAAGAGAAAGGAAGAGAAGGAGTTATCACATGAAGCATTCAGAGCTCAGGCATCATCTTTACGGCCCAAGGACAATTATAAGACCAGGTGCTGGGTCCTGCATGGGGTGACAGCAAGCCCAGGATTACTCCAGGCTGCATGCAGAGAGTCTGCCAACTGCCTGTCAGAGAAGGCCATGGGGGTGTTGAGAGCAGCACAAGAGCCCTGAGTGTGGGCAGGCGGGCAAGAAGGACAGCAGCATGGTGCCCTGGCTGAGCAGTGGTGTGGGCAGCAGAAGCAGGGCAGGGCTTGA